>JASDQU010013559.1:18098-34486 GCA_032191745.1 Picea mariana | reverse complement strand
AATAGGGGTTTTCCTATAGTCTAGAGGTGGTTTAATATTTTCTGTTTATAAATAAACTGTTACAATGGATTTATGTTTACTATCGCTTCATGCTCATTATACGCATGTTATCCATGTACATGATTTTCTTTGGGTTAAAAGCTGGTATTCGTCACTAATGATGGGCCCATTTGCTGTGCGAGGGTACCCATCAGGAAGGCACGAGCTCCTCTTCCCTCCTCGGTCTGGGAGCACACGGGTTGAGCGCAAATGGTGAAGGTTAAAGAAACCGTTATTACAGTTAAGTTTTTTTTTTCTTATTTCGTTCTATTCCTTTAAAGGTTGTGTTATTGTTTATCGGATTCACTCTCTTAATGTTTCACCTTGTTTCATGTAGAGTGTGTTCACGCCGTGGAAGGGGAATGCCCTCTTCACTCTTCCAAGAGGTACTCGGGTTCCAACTAACAAATAACCCTCTGTCTAATTTATTACTGGCATCATTGATCGAGGCTACGAATCGTTCTTAATATTGTGAAGATCTTTCACTTTCAGTTCTTTGTTAGTTGTTTAAAGTTTACACCCAAATTTTGTATTAAAGACTGGTTCAATGAAAGTGCGCCAAGCTTGCGCTTGATTGGATTCATGGTATCCATAATGCCATTTTCTTTAAATGATTAACAACAATAGATTGGGTTTTTATTTTTTGTGGATATTATGGTAGCAACAAGATACAGAACTGTTGTTTTTGTGTTTAACATTCTCTTCTAAATTTTTCCGATAGTTCGGTTTGGTCAAATAGAGTTGAAATTCGTTTCTTGATTTGTTCTAGCTAATTTCCCCAAATTAATGTTGCATTTCATTCTTGATTGTTCTAGTTAATTTCCCAGAATTAATGTTGAATTTCATTTCTTGATCTGTTCTAGTTAATTTCACATAATTAATGTTGAATTTCTTTTCTGAAATTTCCCAAAATTAATTACACAGTCGTCTCAAAATGATTTAACCTTGTATATTAATGCACCTACAACTAGCACATAAATACTATGGTTAAGGGAGGTTCGCTCCCACTAGTACTGTGCGCTTGTATTAAAAAATCCTCCAAGTTTTGTTGAAGTTTGGGTACTTAGTTCTATTATACGAACAACATGGAAAAGGTAGGAAATGAGCCTGAGCCTTGCTTTCCCCACTTGTGACTCGTACATATCATAACCCTAACTTGTCATGGATTACACATTGCATCGCATATGCACTATGTAATTTATGTTTTACTTCTGCTCTTATTCCAACCATTAATCTAGCATTTGGTTGATCCCACACTAGAATTAAGTCAGTTTGATCCGGCGTCGATACTACTAACCATACCATAGTATCTATGTTTCAATGCTTCGGTATTGGGGTCTGTGGATTTGCTAGATTATTTTCCTACGAGTATGTTCACACACACATATAAGTATATTACCTGACTCTGTTTATAGTTGGTTTTGCCTCAACGTTAATGTATTGTTTATAAACATTATCCATCATATAGTATGTCTTTGTTCATATTATACCTATACAGGTCTGCAAGTATGTCGAATATAATCTCAGTATTGCGGGATATTTTTGCCTATAGTTTGACCTTGTATACTTATTAGTGAAGCTTCATTGTATACTAGTTATCTACAGAAAAACAATTTTGCCATAGGGAAATGGTACGCTCGGCTACCAATTACACTAAACAGGCAAATAACTTTCCTTTTGTCGAACAGATTTAAAATTAGGAAGGTAGATGTAGACTATAGTCATCGAACAACGTTTATCTATATTTTTGAATGCATGCTAACTTGAAGGTTTTCACCATATCCGTAAAAAAAACACTCCACATAGACAGAGATATTGAAATTCGGTACGGAAATAACACACAACAATTACATGATTATTTTAAACAGACAACTAGGAACTACTTCACTACAGATTTAACATGTTCAGTACCATAGATATAAACACATTTGAACAGGTAGGGTTTAGAGTAGCATATATGAACTAAACTCGTGGAAAAACAAAGGGAACAACCACATTCCTCCCAACCATAGAACCAAGTAGCCAAGATCACTTGCACGATTCACCCCCTAGCCTGACCATGAGTCCTTGAGAGCAAAATTGGACACCCCTCTTCCGAAATATCCCTTGAACCAATAGTTCCTCCTTTCCTTACACTCATTCAATGTTCATAACAGCAAGAAAATAAATAGTTTTCCTCTCTAGCATACTTGGGAGCATCCTTCCTCCTCACATATGCTTATTTATCCATTTGCCTAGGTCTTTTCCCTCCTTTGGGAATTTTTGCATCTTTCTAAATCCATGATTTTCAAGGGCTGCCACTGGCCAATTCCCTGATTTTCCACTTGTAAAAATCAATGTAGAGGTAGTTCCAACAAGTTCCCCTCTCATGGAGTCATGGTCAGCTAAAATTTAACATGGCTGTCCCCTTTGTCTCCTGCAATCAATATAAAATATTATGTTTTTCATACATGTGTCATAGTCCAATATCTAGTTGGGACAAACAATATCTCCGCCCAACAGTCAAAATCATTTATCACAACTATAAAATCCGAAATTCAGAATTTCCATAAATGGAAAAAATTTTCCAATTTCGAATTTACTAAAAACGAAACTAAATTTCCAACAATTTAAATTCAAAAAATATTTTTATTTTCTTTATTTTTGGGGGGATGTCATAGTTATTGATTTTACCTTTGACCTCTACCACAAAGGACTGGTGGTCAGATTGTCGACCATCTAAGGCTGCATTTATTCGATGCAGGCTTCTACCCACATCTCCCACCATCGAGGCTTCCTGTAAATTATGAACAATAGTTCTGTTTTTTGAAATTAAACATGGACAATTCCTCCTTAGATGAGGTTCTCCACATTCCCAATACTTTAATGGCTCACAAGAGTTGTCCTCAAACTTTTTTTTTCCAAAATTTACCGGGTTACCGTAACCTTGCGTATTTGGATGATTGGAGTGAAAATCCTTTCTCGGAAAGCTTTTTGTTGCATTCTGATACAGAGTTGGCTGGTATCCCTTCTTCTACTAGTTCATTCAATGTTGTTTCTTATCCTTCTAGGCTTTGGGAAACTCTACCCACTGTTTGTACTGGTCATAGCACATTTGTTCTTTCCTGAATACTTCACTCAAGGATTTGGGGTTTTCAAACTCAATTCTATCCTTGTAGGACTATGGTAAACAGATTAAGAATCATTGTATTTTTACCTTATCTTCTTGGATGTACGGTACAAACCTTAGTAGCTCCATAAAAAAATTTATAAGGTCCTCCATTGGCATCTATCCCAATCATAACTCATAGAATTCTTTTGTTTTCCTTTCATAATAGCTTTCAGAAAGGTATTGTTTTTTGAAATACTTCTTAAAGTCACACCATTCCAACTGTTTCTCCTTTAGGCCATTGGCCAATTTCAGGTCTTGCCACCAAATGTTGGCCTTCCCTTTTAGATTGTAGATAGCCATTCTGACCTTCATATTGCTAGAATAGTTGTAGATCTAAAAGTATTTTTTGATGTCCAACAACCATGCCTTAGATTCTTCTCCTGTCCTAGATTCTCCATCAAAGGTGGTTGGTTTAATCTTTTTAAATTCTCCTTCAAGGTGGTCTACTTGTTTTCTTTTTTTGTCTGTTTTAGTTTTGTCTTCAGCTGAAGGTGTTCCTTCAGAAAAACTGTCTCCTTTTTCTATTTTTGGCCCAGAGTTCTTGGAGGGCCTTTTGCTGACCTCTTCATCATGGTTATCATCCTTTGGTATTTTCTTAGTCACTATACTACGCTGCAGGACTTCATTTATCTCTTTCTATTCTTGCTATGCTTTATTCAATTTCTCATTGTCCGCCTTGAAAACCTGCATCTCAACAATAATATTCCTCATTGTTTCCAGTACTTCCATAGGAGAGCTTCCGTCACTATTCCGCCTTGGGTCTTCATGAGGTCCCTGTTCTGGATTTCCTTCCATCCTGATTTCTGCATCATTTTGAGCTACCATGATTATCACAAAACAAAAAAGTCTTATGCTTGTAACAAACAAGTTTTTATTAATTTTGCATAATTAAAAATATATATGTCCAAGATTTAATGTGGCCCTATTCAAGTCCTAGTGTTGTAAACTCTGCTCTGATACCATATGTAATATACCTCTAATTTTATATAATTTTATTTTTTTTAAAGGTACGTTAATCTCCAACTTTTTGTTTAATAAAATTGTAGGACAGGATATTTAAAGTTTACCCTGATTATAGATTGACATTCTACCTATCATAAGCAGATAGTACTATGCTAAACTAACATCATACTTTATATGATGGGCTGTCACATATATTTCTTTTATAAATCTTATTAATACTTATACATGTACCCACCTATATACGATATACATTAAGATTCTTCATGTTGTGTGCAAGTTTATATCATTGCCCTGTCATATAGCCTATCCATAAAACTGTGTGAACGTTGAGAGTTATGACCTTAGTATAACTCATAATGGGTCATGGTTAGTGATGTTATTTTTTCATTGTCTGAGTCACTGAAATGGATTTCCCTTAAGGTTCAGTCATGGTCAACACATTTTTAGTCATCAGACTTAAGGTTTAAACCAGACAATTCTCACAAAATTTTCCTATGCTACTAAGTCGTAAACAAAAGTTCTTCCATTGATAAAGAGGATGGAAAGGTAAGCTAACTGGATGAATTAGTCAGTGACTAACTAGTTCCAACTGGATAGTCGCAAAGTGACTGTTATTAATCTCGTATCTTGGTTGGTAAGGGAAGGAGATATATCTGTCAGAAAATAATTAAGGCTCTGTTCCTATGTTTAATATGGGTCTTGCATGCACCAGTCTCAATGGCTCTCCCACCTAACTTTCCTTCATCCTGTTGTGCCCGCTCTGTCCTAACACATGGCCCATCGTCCTCTATCATTTACTCCAATGGTAGACCCTCCACTTAGGGTTTAGGTGAGCACTTTCCTCATCATTGTGAATCTTCAAGAAAACAACANACATGGCCCATCGTCCTCTGTCATTTACTCTAATGGTAGACACTCCACTTAGGGTTTAGGCGAGCACCTTCCTCATCATTGTGAATCTTCAAGAAAACAACATCGATTCTATGTGTGGTTCTTTTGGATGAGGAAAAAAATGCACACTGGAGGTCATTATTCAACATTCTGGTCGACCAGGCCCATTTCCTTGGTAAGTTTATCCATTATGCTATTGTAATCTTATACCAAGGGCATAAAGTTATGGCATTTTGAATCATGGAAGGTTCTTTGTCTTATAGTTCTTATCACAAAGTTTCGTGTATTTCTCTTTGGTATACTGTGAGTTTCAACACTCTGTCTCCTCGCTCTCAAAGTCCAGAGACTTGTTGGTTTAGCCTTCTGGTAATTATTTTAGGTTTTTGATATGCCCAAGGTTACACCACTTAACGCTCTTACCCGGTGGTTATAAGAAGAGACCAGGATCGAATACATGTGATTTTTCATGTTAAAAGGGTTAGGGTACTCTATGTGTGACAATTCTTTTGCTCTCAATCTTTCCTTCGTGAGGGTTGAGTTCTTCCATCACGATTACATTCAGACCCTTAAATATATTCTCAATGGAACCCATAGCCATTACTTATTAGTATGAGAGTAAATCCTACTTAAATTGTTCGTGCCCAGTTCCTGGAAAAATTCCTTATGGTATGTGTCTTTTGAAAAAGGGGTTCTGTGAGTATTTTAAAAGGGTACTTCTTCCGTCGAATAAAAATGTTTACATCAACAATTTTCTTGTATTGGTGATGCTAACTGTTGCAAGGAGACCTCATAGGGGTCTGGTCCTGACACGCCCTATGATGACTGCTTATTCTCATTACTCTATATAGTCATGATTTTGGGGAGGGTTTCAGAGTTCAACGTTGGGGTAAGGTCTCAGTTCGAAACCTATCTTCGTCACAACTCGACTTATACTTATCTATGTATTATGGAAGCCAATGTCGTCATCTCTTTTACTATGCTTAAACTTGTTTTTCACTGTAACTGTACTTTTGTTCCATTATAATTGTTTTCATTCACAGTACTGGTATAATCAGTAATGATGGGTTGTGCTGATGTGAGGACCCATAAGATATTTGGTGCACACTTCTCCCATGGCCCGGATATACATCAAGGAGACAAGTGACAAGGAAAGAAAAGGGAGAGACCACCAAATCGGAAGTTAGGTGTTCTCTGGTATATTCCGTTAATAATAATTATCACTTTCCTGGTGTTCTCTTGTTTCTTGTAAATAATTTACTGATTTTTGTGGTTGATAACTCTTCCAGGATTTTTTACATGCAAGGACTTTGGAGCTTCTCCTTCATCTACGATATAAAAAGTATTTGAGTTCCTGTTTCTATTAACCACTTGAAAAACCCAACAAACAAGCTTACAAATTTTAGTTTGTAGGTGTTTGATAAAGGCGCTTGGTTTCCCATAATGGCTTGGAAAGAGGGAAAAATTTCCAACTGTAATCTTACGTTTAGGTTTGACAGTCCTGAGTAATGATAATTTGAAGGTTTTCCTACGGGAATTACTTCCAGTTTAACTAAACACTATAATGGCTATTGTATTAATCAAATCATTTCACTGTTTGGATGTATCTTAGACTGGCACTTGGTCATTAAGGCCATCGTTTCAGTTTTTCTTTAAATCTCTGTATAATTCAAATTTTACAGTTATAAAACGTTTCGGAGGGATTATCTATAATATGAAGGATTGTTTTCTTAAAATGATTTTCTTTCTTTTAGTCAGACATTTTGTATTACCTCAATGAGTCTATAGTGTTCCTATTTTTCTTTACTGCTGAAAAGATTTTAGGATCGAGGTTTATCCGAGTCAAGTGCTAAGATATGACCCTGTGGATGCTTACTTATTTACATATATATAAATTGATATGTACAGACTTACAAATATATGTTTGTGTCTATCATTTGAATGCTTTTACTCTGCAAGGTAATTCTATCTTGCCGGTATTAGTTTGCACTTTCAATTTCAGGATGTGTATACCGAGACTTGATAAATGCATGATGTCATTTCTAATTCACACTGTTGTAGAGGTTTATTTGCCATTTTAATCTGTACAGTTTAGTTCCAATGGTAATACATAAGAATATATGTGTATATATGTTTGACCTTGGTCCTGTTTACTTTTGGATTCATAGGTATATAATTAAAAAAACTTCAAACTGATCCCTGTTTATAAATTCTTACAAAAAAAATAACGACCTACAAAGGTATAAAGACTTACAGAAATATAACAACCCCGATTTGTCCTAACAATTGAAAAAACAACTCTAGTATTCATTCAGACTTTAACTCAACCATAAATGTAGCTCAACATTAGATTCGTAAGGTATTCTATCAGATTCATACAACATTCATTTGGGTAGATTTTGCCCAGGATTATTAAATCCATACCGAATTTGATAGTCACACTACAACTGTGACTAAATCATTCAACATAAATGGGAAATAATTCGATTCAGATTTAATAAATACATCACAATAGATATAAGATCATTCATGCAGAGAGGGAAAGGATACATATCTAAACCAATTCGTGGGAAGACAATGGGAACAACCACGTTCCTCCAAACTGTAGAATAGGGTAGTCAAAATCACTTGCCCAATTCACCCACTGGTCTGACCATGAACCCATGAGGGCGAAGTTGGAAACTCTTCCTCATCAATGTCCTTCAATTCCATCCCATTCCTCTTGCCTCACACTCATTCAGTAGTGTTCATAAAAACAAGGAAAAATCATTAGTCTCTCTCCCCCAGCATACTTGGCAGCTTCCTGCCTCCTCACATATGTTATTTATCAATCAAAATATTTTTGCCCAGGTCTTTTTCCCTCACTTGTGAATTTTCGCATCTTTCTAAATCCTTGATTTTTAGGGGCTTCTTATGGACAAATCTATGATTTTCCACTTGTAACAATCATCCCAAAGGTACTTCCAACATGTTCCCCACTCATTGAGTCATGGTTAGCTGATTTTAACATGGCTGTTCCATTTGTCCTCCTGCAATCAATACAAAATATTTTGTTTTCATACAAGTGTCATAGTCAAATAGTTAGTTGGGTCAAATCAGATCTTTGCCTAGCAGTCATAATAATTAATTACAATTATTAAATTCAAAATTTGGAATTTCCATAAATGGAAAAAAAATTTCAAATTTGAATTTACTAAAAACGAAATAATTTCCCAACACATTAAATTAAAAAAAAAAAACTTTTATTTTTGGGGATGTCACACCCTCGCCATAAAAATAGGGTCCCATCATTAGATGAAATAACCAATACATAAAGGAAAGTATATTAACTATTTTCACAACTGTAAAATAGGTCATACTTTTCAAGAAGATTAATCAACATCATATAGCATATGATTACCACACAGAGTCATGAGTCGAGGCACAGAGAGTAGACCAAGTTATGATGCTCGTAAGAATGAATTCATACATAAAATCTTATGAAGGAATTCAAATCAATACATAAATCTTTATGAAGGAATTTTAAATCAATAAAAAAATCTTCATGAAGGAATTTAAATCAATACATAACGCTTAAGTTTTCTTTCCTTTATAAGTTAAAAAATATGACAAGAAAATTTAGAGATTTTAGCTGATAAGATTTATATCGCAGAATGCTTAGAGCGGAGTCATTTTTCCCATATCAAACTACAAATGAAGTTACAGAATGTTAACTCACCATTCCTCTTAACATTACAGGTTGTTGATAGGATTATGAAGTTCCATTAAGTTATACCTAATAGTGAGTAAGTAAAACGTAAGTTAAGCATATTTAAAGGCCACAAGGAGTATCACTCAATCAGAATGGATGGACGGGATCGAACGATGATATTTATATCTTAAATCTAAATAGTTTTGACATAAACCACAGATTAAGAAAGTCACAAACCAGGTGCCGAAAAAGATTTTTTACTGAAAAATGAGGGAACATCGATATACATGGTGGGTGACCCCTGTCATTATTGTCACACTCTGTTATGAAAAACAAGTCATGGAAGACATCGAAGGGCATAAGAATAAAATCAAGATAATTTCAGAAGGATTCAAATAGAGGTATAGATCCCCATACAGTCTTTATGACTGTTAATTTAATAAACTCAAATAAAACTGAATTTAACACCCAAGGCAATCCCACGAAATAAGAAGACAAACCACAAAGGAGACATCGAGTCATACTAAAGCAACGCAGTCTCGGGAAGAGTCACAAGTAGAACTTATGCATCATTACTAAAGGGTGTGACCACCTATGATAGAGGATGAATAAAACCAGAACGTAGTATATTCGATAAATCTATCATGGTTAACAATTACAGAACCGAATTCCTCATGACCTTGATCCTTTTGGTCCAGAAAACTGTCTATGGTTTTTCATAAGACTAATATCTATCGTAGATTAAGACAGTAACAAAGGTTAAGGGAGAAACCAAATAGGAGTCCTAAGTAGTATCAATGACTAAAGAAAAACTAAAAACCCTACCACTAAATGTCAATAAACATCATGTTCAGGAATTCTGAAGGTAAACAGGATACATTACTAACACAGAGAGTCAATCAACAAGTCTCGAAGGATTCTTACCTTGCAATGGATTCCGACCAGTGTTCTCCAAACATTCCATTCGCCATTACGTTCTCTAGTTCACTAATGTTGGCCTTGACATTAGGCCGAGTAGTAACAGAGGTAGAGTCATAGTGGTTTTCACACAGGCAAGGACATAAATGAATGAACAAAATGATAGTAAACCCCCCAGTGAGCCTACTAATGGTGATGGGTAGAAAAATGTGTTGAGGCCATGTGATCCATCTGATGTGGCAAGAGCGTAGTGGGAACGAAGGCTAAGCGCTAGCCCAAGGAGTACACCATAGGATACTTCTTAAATTTCATAGGGATAGTATTTAAAACCAGCTAGCGTTACCCCTACCACCTTATTTATTACCATAGTTATGGTCAAGGACAAGTACAGGCCAATTAGGGTTTAGAACACACATCTATGTTATTCTGGTTATACGATTAGCTCTTACATATAGTATCGTAGCCACTTGGAACAAATTAGTTAACATGTGGTCGCTCGACAGTAATAGTTACGCTTGTGATAGTCACAACTACCCCGATCTAATACTTGTGTAAAATACTTATGACTGTAATAACAAATAATCATGACTTTTAAAGGATTACATAATTATACTATGGGTTTGCACGAATAGGATAGGAGTCATATAGTTTTGATAAACACTTTGTGCTAATAGAATGAAAGAACAAGGTGGGTATAAGGCTTAGATAGTAGATTACACATTTACTTTTGTGGAAGGTATAATTAACATTGTCATAAAAAACATGTACACTTAGTTATATATATGTAAGTTACATCCTTGTCAAGAAACGACAAGATTAATTTATGGTTTCCAAGGAAGTAGTGGAACCTTTCTGACATAAATTTTATGATTGTTCGAAGGTTTTCCCCTTTTAGAAAAATGGTAAATTATAGTGACCCTGAATAATTTTTTATTTTTATTTTTAAAAACTAGGAAACATTACGTATGGTATCAGAGCAAAGGTTACAACACTTGGACCTTAAACAGGGCCAAAATATTTAATTAAGCACATATTTTCTGTTTATGTAAAAATAACAAAAGAAATATTGTTACAAACATAAAACACTTTATTTCTATTATGACCATGATAGCCCAGAATGAGGTAGAGATCATATTTGAGGAGAATCTTGAGCAAAGGCCTCCTGAAGAACACAGGCAAAACAATGATGGAAGTTCACCTACCAAAGTTCTTGAAACTATGAGGAATCTCATCGTGGAGCTATAAGTCTTCAAAGCAAACAATGCAAAACTGAAAAAGGCACAGCAGGAACAAAAAGAAATAAATGAAGTTCTCCTATGAAGCATAGTGACAAAAAAGAGCCCAAAGGATGATAACCAAGAAGAGGAGGTCAGTAAAAGTGCCTCCAAGAATTTTGGGCCTGAAGCAGGAAAAGGAGACAACACTTTTGAAGGTACACATTCAGTAGAAGATAAAACAAAAATAGGAAGAAAAAGGAAACAGGTGGACCATCTTGAGGGACAGTTTAAGAAAATCAAACCGTCTACCTTTGACAGAGAATCCAGAACATGGGAGGAAGCTGAAGCATGGTTATTAGACATAAAGAAGTATTTCTAGATATACAACTATTCCAACAATATGAAGGTCAGAATGACCATATATAATGTGAAAGGAAAATCTAGCATATGGTGGCAAGACCTGAAGTTGGCCAAGGACCTAAAGGAAAAACAGATGGAATGGTCGGATTTTAAGAAATACTTTAATAAACAATATTTATTTAAAAGTTACTATGAAAGAAAAACAAAAGAATTTTATGATCTATGACTCGGTCAAATGGCTATGGATGACCTGATAAACAACTTCCTATAGTTATTAGGGTCTGTGCCTTATATCCAGGAGGACAAAGTAAAAATCCAACAATTCCTAAGATGTTTACCACAGTCGTACAAGGACATAATAGAATTCGACAACCCCAATTCCTTTAGTGAAGCGTTTTGAAAAGCCCGAATGTATTACGTCCAATAAAAATAGTGGACAAAATTTCCCAAGGCTTGGAAATATAAGAAACAAGACTGAATGAATCAACGGAAGAAGGTATATCAACCAACCCCTTTTTGGAACGCAGGAAAGAGTTTTCCAAGGAAATATTTTCACTCCAACAACTAGAAAAACCAAGGAGGTGGTAAACCAGTTAACCTGGGAACAAAGAAGTTTGGGGAAAGCCCCCACGAACTGTTAAAATCCTAGGAATGTGGAGAACCTCACCTAAGGAGGAATTGTCAACGTTTGGCTTCAATAGCTAGGACTACGGTTCACAACCTACAGGAAGCCTCTACAATGGGATATGTGGGCAGAAGCTTACATCAGATCAGTGCAATTGTGGATGGTGGACAAGATAACCACTAGTCCATTGTAGTGTAAATTGAAGGTAAAATTAACAATATTTGTGTTTTTGTTTTAATGGATCCTAGAGCTATGTTAAGTTATATCACTCCTGGTGTAGTCGATTCAAATAAACTTAAAAGAACAAAATATACAAAATCCTAGTTAGTACAACTTGCAACAGGGACAAAAAGAAAGGTATCTAATTTTATTTCGGACTGTGAGTTTAGGTTAGGCAGCCAAAACACAAAGACAGATCTGAAAATTCTACCATCAGGGTCTTATGACATAATTATCGGAATGGATTAGCTAGAAAGAGATAAACCAGTTTTAGAGTGCTATGAAAAATCACTCAAGTATAAATACGAAAATGACGCTATTAGAAAAATACAAGGTATACAGAACCAATATTAACTAGGCATATTTCAGCCATGCAATTTAAGAAGTGCATGAGAAAGGGTTGTCAAATTTATGCCATCCAAGTGAAAAATCTGTTGGAAAAAGAAAATAAACCTAGCTTCGAGGATTTTGTCATCTTGCATGATTTTGGGGATGTGTTTTTTGATGAGATACCTGAATTACCCCCAAGGAGAGACATAGACTTTTCTATCGACCTACTTCCTATTTCAGCCCCTATATCTAAATCACCCTACCAAATGAGTTTACCAGAATTAACAAAATTAAAAATTCAACTACAGGAATCATTGGACAAACAATATATCAGATTGAGTGTTTTACCATGGGGAGCACCAGTCCTTTTTGTTAAAAAGAAAGATGGAACTCTGAGATTATGCATCAATTGTAGTCAATTAAACAAAATGACTGTTAATAACAAGTACGCCTTACCTAGGATGAATGATCTGTTCGATCAAGTAGGTGGGGCAAAAATTTTCTCTAAATTGGATTTAAGAATTGGTTATCACCAGGTTAGGATAAAAGATGAGGACATAAGTAAAACAACATTCAGAACGAGATATGGACATTATGAATGTGTTGTTATACTGTTTGGTCTCACTAACACACCAACCACATTTATGTTCTTAATGAACAACATTTCCAGTCAGTACCTGGACAAGTTTGTTTTGGTATTTATTGACGATATCCCAGTATATTCTAAAACAAAAGAAGAACACGAAGAACACCTAAAGATAGTTCTGAAAACTTTAAGAAAACATAAACTTTATGCTAAATTTGATAAGTGTGACTTGTATGAGAAGAAAATACAGTACCTAGGACATGCAATATCTGAAGAAGGTATTGTGGTCGATCCTGGGAAAATAAGAGCCATCATGGAATGGTCGATCCCTAAGGACATAGCAGACATCTGATCATTCATGGGAATCACCGAATATTACCACATATTTATAGAGGGGTTTTCCAAGATTGCGTACCCTATCACATCATTACAAAAGAAGGAAACAAAGTTTAACTGCTCATAAAAATGTCAAGACAGTTTTAGAAAGTTAAAGAAATTGTTAACAACCGCACCCATTTTAAAGGTAGCATACCCAGACAAAGACTTCACATTCTGTGTGGATGCAAGTAAAGAAGGTTTGGATGGTGTCCTGACTCAAGAAGGTCATGTTATTTGTTATGAGTATTGAAAATTAAAGGAGCATGAATGAAACTATGTCACTCATGACTCAGAATTGGTAGCGGTAATACATGCCTTAAAAATGTGGGAGCACTATATAATGGGAAAAAAAATTCTGTTATTGACTAATAACAATGATGTGAAATTTTTGTTTAGTCAACTAGACCTCAATGCAAGGCAAGCAAGATGGTTGGCCTCCTTGAGCGAATTTGAATTTGAGGTAAGACACATCAAGGGTAAGGAAAACAAGGTGGTTGATGCTTTAAGTAGAAGATTTCATGGACTGTTTGAAATAAACATTAGCAGGGAAGAAAGAAATCTTGAGTAGAGGATAAAGGCTGCAGGTAATAATGATGAAAATTACACTAAAACAGTGGCAGATTTATGGAATAATACTGAAAATTCAGACAAAACAAATCTAAGTTTGGACAGAAATGGTCTACTACCATTTAAAAGCAGAATATACATACCAGATTTGACAGAATTAAAGTTAACGGTTTTGGACGAAGTACACAAGAAACCATATTCTGGTCATCCGGGATACCAGAAAATGGTAACAACACTAAGGAAGTTATTTTATTGTCCTAATATGAATGTAGAAACAACAAAATTCTTATCCAAGTGTAAAAATTGTTAGCAGGTGAAAATCGAACACCAACACCCATCTGGCCTTTTGCAGCCCTTACCTGTGCCGAAATGGAAATGGGAGACTATATCGTTGGACATTATTAGAGGTTTTCCTAAAACTCAAAAACATAATGATTCAATTATGGTGGTAATTGATAAGATTAGTAAGTATGGACACTTTATTCCTATAAAGTCTACTTTTAAAGCTATTAACATTGCTGAAATATTCATGAAAGAATTTTTTAGACTGCATGGTATTCCTAAAATGGTGATTTCGGATAGAGACGTAAAATTTACATATACTTTTTGGAAAGAATTGTTTGCAGGGTTAAATACTAACTTGAATTTCAACACAAGTTATCATCCATAAATGGATGGGTATAGAAAATGGACAAACCAAATCATGGAAGATATGCTACGCATGTACATAAGAACAAAACCAAACAAGTGGGAAGACTACCTACACTTGGTGGAATTTGCATACAACAATGGTTACCAAACTTTGGCTAAGATGAGCCCCTTCGAGAACTGGACGACATAGAGTGTACGACTCTAATTATCTGGGATAACCCAGTTGGTAGACTCATGGTGGGACCAAAAATGCTTCGGGAAATGGAGAGTATGGTAAGAAAAGTAAAACAATATTTAAAAGAGGCTCAAGATAGACATAAAAGTTATGCGGAGATGAAAAGAGGACACCTAGAATATCAAGTGGGAGACCATGTCTATTTAAAAGTCAAATCCTAAATAATTTCACTAAATCTAAGGAACTGTACCATGTTGGCACCCAGGTTTTGTGTCCCTTTCGAGATCTTAGCTCAAATTGGACCTGTGGCATACCAGCGTGCACTTCCTGCCAATCTAAAAATTCATAATGTATTTCATGTTTCTTTGTTAAAGAATTATGTTCATGACCCTACTCATATGATTGATTGGAACTTGGTGTCGGTGGAACTAGAAGGCGAGTTCCAAGTAGAAATTCTACGCATTTTGGACCAAAGAGAAATAACACTATGGAACAGAGTCGTCACCCAGGTAAAAGTGCAATGGAATCACTTTAGTCCTAAGGAGGCCACTTGGGAGTCGGAGGGAGATTTGCAGAAATCTCATTCAATACTATTCCGAGAAAGGGATGAACATCGAAGAAAGTGTTTTATTGAATAGGGAAAGGATGTAACATCCCCAAAAATAAATTATTGTTAAGTCTAAAATTGCTTAAAAAAAATTATTTATGTTTCTGGTAAATTTGAAATTGGAAAATTATTACCATTTATGGAAATTCTGAATTTCAAATTTAATTAATTGAAAATTATGATTATGATTGCCGGGAAAAGATATGATTTGACCGAACTAGCTCTTTGAATATGAAACTTTTAATAAACAAATAATTTTACATTTATTGTTGATGGACAAATGGAACAGCCAAGTTGAAAATCAACTGACCATGACTCCTTGAGTGGGGAACATGTTGGAACTATGTCAAGGTTGAATGTTACAAGTGGAAAATCAAGAATTTGGCCATTGGAAGCCCCTAAAACTCAGGGATTTGGAAAGCTGCAAAAATTACCAAAGGGGAAAAGACCTAGGCACAAATGGTTTTGGCATATATAGAATATGGGAGAAGGTGGGACGTTGCCTAGTAAGATGGGGAATATAATCATCTCTTGTTTTTATAAGCACTTTTTTATGAGTGTGAGGCAAGGAGAAGTTGTTTTATGAAACTTAAGAACTACTGCTAAGGAATAATTCTAGATTTTGCTCTCATGGATTCATGGTCAGGCTAGGGGGAGAACGGAGCAAGTAGTTTGGTTGTTCTGTTCTAAGGTTGGGAGGAACTTGGATGTTCCATTTGTTGTTCGAAAACTTTTTGGATATGTCTGTCTACTCCTTCCTTGATCAAATGTTATTTAAATTATTGGTTGTTAGAATGTATCTTCTTAAATGATAATGAATTGTTCTATTTATTAAATTCTGATGGAATGGGATGAATTGTAGGATAAACCCTCATAGTTTATCTATAGGCATTGAATAAACTTTTGATTTATATTGGCTGGAAATGAAATTTAATTATGAGAATATATTAGGAGATACATTTGTGTTAAACAACATATCCTTTCATTTCTATTCTGAAATTAGTACCAAAGAAATGAATCATA
>JASDQU010013558.1:64116-75216 GCA_032191745.1 Picea mariana | reverse complement strand
TATTGTTATATTATGAAAATGTTATAACGGTTGATTTTAGCTTTAGCTTGTCAATCATATGGTGTTTTCATACTGTTAAATGTTATATGTTGCCCATAATTTCTTATTCCATTTTTTTATGTGTGATCAATCAATCATTTTATTATTATGGAATTTATTTCTAATGTTAAATGATGGATAATATCAATAACTAGAATTGAGTTTTCTTTCGTTCTTAAATATTGATTATCTTAAGATCACACGATTTTTACTTAGTTGTCTTCCTGTTGTTATTAATTTACTCCAATGTCAAATACTTCTTTGAATGTATTTTGGAAGTGCTAGTATTGTTCTGTTATAGATTTCCCTTAACAACAGTACAGGCAGGAGCTCATACAACACAGAAAGATAAATACCAGTTTCGTTGATTAGCGACAGGTTATTATGTGTGTTATTTAGTTAAGTTGTTAATGAAAGAAACAACGAATGTATGGTTCAACTTTGACTATCCACATGTTCATGTTTCATTAACTTTTTTTTGACAAGATTCTTTAAATTTATAAGAGAAAAAAAAAAAATTTTGATGTGTTTTTTTTATCTGCTTCCTAGAAGCAACATTTTTCACATCGATTTTCGTAAGTTTCGATTAAAACTTGCAGCTTGTAAATCATGTAAATAAATGAGACTTGTATATCTTCTACTTAAATATAACTACTACAGTTACATTAGAGCATATGTACATATATATAGTGTTTAGTAATTAGTTAGTTATTTCTCTCTTTTATTTGTTTCTTTTAGGATTCTTAGATTGGCTAACGAAGCCATTAAACCCGTCAGAACGAGTTATACCAAACGGCTTGGGTTATTTAGACAACCCTGGACCGGACTCGCTCTTCTAGTTGACGAACGATCAATTTCGCCCGTCAACACAAAGGTCGAACCCTCTCTTCAACACAGTTTTGATATGTAGGTTAAGGGAGAAGCAATAAAGGAGCATATCAGTGATAAAGAGGCAACATACCAAAGCATCATATCAGTGTTATATTTCAACAATAGAGGCTGCATATCATAGGCATATATTAACAACATATCAGTGTTGTATATCAAAAATAGAGGCAACATATTAGAGGTGTATTTCAACAAGGTCTCTTAGGTCTTTGTTAGGTCAGTGTCATCTTGGCAAGCTCTTTAAGAGAAAAACATTCACGGTGGATATTTGTAAGTGATCATACATTATTAATGCAATAAAGGAATATCGTTTGCTGGGGTTTTTCTCCATGTACAAGGTTTTCCCAGGTTATATGTGTTATTGATGTGCATGCTTACTTATCTACATAGTTATTGCTATTTGGTTATGATTTGGTATTGTTGAAGTGTATTAAGATGGAATCAAAGTGTTGAAGAAAATAAAAGAATTAATTCACATAAGAAATCAAGCTCATAATTTAACACTTTCGACCTCCTGTCCGCTTCCTTATTCCTCTCCCTGTAGACATGTTGGCAATTAAGTGAATCAAAAGAGGTCTGTAAGAAAATTATGTCTTCCACTAAGGTAGCAAGTGTAGTGTTTAAACATATTTGTGTGTCTCTTATTCACTTTATGACATTCATGGAATCCCCAAAAACATTTAAGGAGTGACAAATCTTTTCAATGGCGAAAGCAATGAGAAGTTTAAGGCTCATTAGTTTGGCATAATTGTTTGTTCCCGTCCCTAAGCCAATGGTCATAGAAAAGCAGTGAGAGTCTGATAAAAAGAGAATCCATCCACCCCCATAGATGTTTTTTTGTGAGGCCCCATCAAAGAAACCCAAGGGGTTTGTTTTGTCAATCTCAACCTCCTAAATCTGTCTAGTCTTGACTCTTTCTTCCGGGGTGGATAAAGAGGAAAATAAGGCTAAACTCTTTGTCGTTGTAATCTCTGGTGCCGAAGACACTCCTTTGAAAATAAGGGAGTTTCAAGCGAGCCAAACACCCCAAATTACCATAAGGGGAAATTCTCTAAGGCCCTTGTAAACTCTAGTCGACCACCAATTATGTCACACTTGTTCCAAATTTGGCCCAGACCAGTTGCAACGAAGGTCCAAGAGTCTCAAAACTTCACTCCAAACTTCAATGATGTAACGACATTTCAGAAAGAGATGAAAAGTAGTTTCTCCTTCTGATTTACATTGTGAGAACCATCCTGGACCATGAATATTTATTTTCTGTAGAATTTCCCAGGTCGACACTTTGTTATTTAAGACATTCCACATGAATAATCTTGTTTTGGTTGGGCAATTCAGCTTCCAAATCTTTCCCCGCCACCAGAAAGGCTCTCTTTGATACAAGTCTAAGTTTAATTTTAGGTGGCCCATCTTTGGTGTGTAGATCCTTGAAGGCGACGTGTCCCAAATCAATTCATCCTCACAATCCCTGAGCCTGATTTGTGTTTTCTTCAAAAATTTTAAGTACCTTTCCAACTCTAAAAATTCCTCATATTCTAAACCCAACAAGCTTGCCAGCTTCCATCCTTGTGACCAATTTGTGGTAAGTCTCGACTCAACGAGTTTTTTTAAAGTTTCAAAAATGATTGAGGAGCTGGTCGGAGAGTATATGTTGTCCTTCGCATCCTGAGCAAGGGTCTGTCCCCAATCTAAAACTTTGTTCGTTGCCTATATTCCAGGCAAGTCCATTTTCAATGACCGGGAAATAATTTATAACCGCCTTCCAAATCATTGAGGCACCTTTCAAATATTTTTGTGGACTTATGATCCATGTCTCCAAGGGAATCGACTCAATATATTTTTGCACCACTACCCTAGTCCAAAGACTAGAAGAGTTTAAAAGTCGCCAACCTCCTTTAACCACCAAAGATTTGGAGAAGAGAAAAATATTTTTCAAGCCCCATCCTCCAAGAGCCTTTGGAACAACAATCTTTTCCCAACGAACCCAAGGAGTTACATGTGATTCTTTCTTGCCACTCCAAAGAAATTTGAAAGTGAGGTTTCTTGCTGCTTCCAAAATTCCTTTTGGGATCCATGAGAGTGACTTCCAATAAACTAGAATAGCTTCCAGTACTGACTTGACCAGAACAAGTCTGCCAGCGCGTGAAATCCAGCTATGGCTCCAGATGTTTAGTATTTTATCCATTTTCTTCAAAAGCCACTTCCAATCTTCTTTTCTGTAGTCGTTCGGTTTTAGAAAGAAACCTCAATATTTTAGTAAAACGTCTAGATTCTTTTCCTCAAAAGGGAAGAAAAGCCTAAAGGCTTGACATTCTTCTTCAGAGATTAAATTTGTAGTGAGAGACGATTTCCCTTCATTAATTTTCATGTCGCTTGCTTTGGAGAAAAGAAATAATATATTCCTTAACGTTTCAGCCTCCCTTCTGGATCCTACACTGAAGATTAAAACATCATCAACGAAGAGAAGGTGAGTAAGTTGCAAAGCTTGCGTAATTTTGATTCCAGAGAAAGAGCCCAATCTTTTTGCTTCCAAGATAGCTCTGCTAAGTCCTTCAATGACTAAGAGGAAAAGTAGTGGTGAGAGCGGGCAACCCTGTCTTAAACCTCTTTCTGAAGGAAAAAAAGGTGACGCTAAGACATTAATAAGCACTGCAAAGGAAAATGTAGTGAGACAGTTGTTGATTAATTGGGTTGGTTTTCATTGATGTCAACCCTTGAAGAAAGTCTGGTAGCGAATTTCGGTAGCACAAAGGTTTGGGTAATGGACCCAAGTTTGTTTGATGTATAATGGTATAAAATTTGATATATTTGCAGGTAATACTATTCTAGATGGATAGTACATGTCATTTCATTTCTAGTAGTATGTGGAGTGTCACATAACTCCTCACGGTTTGAGAGTTATGGCTTTACGAAGTTGGAGGACCCTCATATGTTGGCTTGAAGCCCCAAAAGGTCAAATAAGTCAAAGTGCTTGCAAAGAAAAAATTATTTAAATAATAAAGTGAAGTGACAAAGTCAAAGAGGATTATTTAAATAATAAAGTGAAGTGACAAAGTCAAGTAGGATTATTTAAATAATAGAGTAAATGGAGAACTTTCTAATTATGGAAAGTGGTTATAAGAAGGTTAACCCTAAAATGAGGAAAATGGGTTAAGTAGTCAAGTGGCTATTGAATATATGTACAAGTGGAAAATTGGGCAAAGTTGTACATATGTGACTATGTGGACAAACTGGCTATGCAGACAAAGTGGTCTAGAAGATGCTTTTAAGGAATCCACATGAAAGTATAAATAAGAGGTAAGGCTCTCTCATTTCAATCACACTTGAGCATATTGAATATCTACAGGTGACTGAGGTAACCAAAGGATATCTAAGCCGAATTTCAGAGGGAAGTGAAGTAAAGAAGGCCGAAATTCAAGGGAGGATAAATTATTTTGATGATGTTTTCTAAGGTATGTTATTTACAGGTCATCTCACCATTTTCAAAATAACTTTTTATATAGAATGATTCAGACCGTGAAATTGGGAGGCCATTGAGAAAACATATGCAAGTAGTTATGGTATGAATTTTATCTTGTGGGTCATTGTATTTTTGGAGTTACACTTTGTGGAAAATAGGGTTTGTGGCTAGTC
The DNA here is from genome assembly GCA_032191745.1 of Picea mariana. Taxonomy (NCBI): domain Eukaryota; kingdom Viridiplantae; phylum Streptophyta; class Pinopsida; order Pinales; family Pinaceae; genus Picea; species Picea mariana. Next base: position 70,659 of record JASDQU010013558.1, on the reverse strand, counting down.
CTGAAACTAGTCTAAAACAGGTGTTTCCGGTAAAAATGTCATAACTTCTTCATAACAGATCCAAATTCAATAAGAGCAAATGTGTTGGTTAGAGTATAGTCTATAATATTTTGTGTACAATTTTAATATCCATACAACAAATATTTCGTGTGGGACACACTCTACAAATTCGCTGTCTAGAATAAGCCAAAATTTAACAAGGTATGCCATTTTTGCTATAACTCATTTTCTGAGAGGTTCCAAGTAGTGACACCTGGAGAAATTGCATAAAAACACACTGAAGAACATTGTATACTATTTTCAGATTTTTATTCATTACAGGTACATAGTCATGATTATTTCAAGTTAGGGTTGTTGACTAATCCAAAACTAGTCATGTGAGACTAAAGTAAAGTTTGATGAAAATGCTTGTCTCTTGTTGTTAAAGTTAAGGAAGGTTTGCAAGTATGTGATCATATACACCAGGTCTATTACAGAGTTACAAATCAGATTTGAATGATGAAATTGATGAGGGATTTTGGTTGAGGTTGAGGTACATGTTGGTGCATGGTTGATGCACTTATTTATGGTACAAGTTGAGGTACATGTTGATGCATGGTTGATGCATAGTTCAGGTTATTAGTATAGGTTGTTTGGTTCAGGTTGATTGGTATAGGTTTACAACAGTATATCTCACAGTGATAGTGTGACAATGGTTCCATCATTCTACTTATACGTCAGGGCGGTTGGACGGGGCAAGGACAGTTGGTTGTAGCCACCTTCTAGTTGTAGCCAGAGAACATAGGGGGTTGTAGCCTCCTTCTGGTTGTAGCCAAAGAATTGGGGAGTTGGAGATTCCCTCAGGTTGTAGCCTGAGAAACTAGGGGGTTGGAGCCTCCTTCCAGTCGCAGCTGGAAAACAAAGGAAGTTAGTGCTTCCAATGAATGTAATTCTTCAAGACATATAAGAAAAAACATTATGCCGTTTTCTCCCCCTTTGGGTTTCCATGTAAAAAATTGGTGTACTTTGTATGTGTATGATTGTTCATTTGTTCATTGTTTATTTACTCTAGAAATATTGGATGATAATGCTACATTGATATAACACTTGCATTATATGGTTAAAAAGGATTAAATTGNTAGCCTGAGAAACTAGGGGGTTGGACCCTCCTTCCAGTCGCAGTTGGAAAACAAAGGAAGTTAGTGCTTCCAATGAATGTAATTCTTCAAGACATATAAGAAAAAACATTATGCCGTTTTCTCCCCCTTTGGGTTTCCATGTAAAAAACTGGTGTACTTTGTATGTGTATGATTGTTCATTTGTTCATTGTTTATTTACTCTAGAAATATTGGATGATAATGCTACATTGATATAACACTTGCATTATATGGTTAAAAAGGATTAAATTGCTCTATTACTGATTCACCCCCCCTCTCAGTAATCCAACAATTGGTATCATAGTAGGTTCCTTCAGAAATCGGTTTAACCACTGAAAGGTAGATCATGGAGAGCAACAACATGTATAAAAATGAAATACCATAGTTTGATGGACAAAAGTATGCATTTTGGAGCATAAGGATGAAGACTTATATACAGGCACAGGGATTTGAAATTTGACAATCAATTGTAGATGGATACACAGCACCAATAGTTCCGCCGAAAAATGACAAAGCAGTGAAACTCGGTCAGAATAATTCCAAAGCCACAAATTCACTTCTGAATGGTCTTGGAGAATCAATATTCACCAAAGTTGCACATTGTAAATTCGATAAAGAGATTTGGGACAAACTTCAAAATATTTATGAAGGAGATTCAAAAGTCAAAGCCACAAAGCTTCAAACTTACAGAGGTCAGTTCAAATAAGTAAAGATGAAGGAAGATGAGAATATTGTAGCTTACTTTTTACGAGTCGATGAAACAGTAAATGCAATCTTGGGATTGGGAGAAGAATTCAAAGAATCTGTAATTGTTCAAAAGGTGCTAAGATCTCTTCCTATGAGATTTGACCCTAAGATATTAGCACTAGAAGAAAGAGAAGATCTAAACTCAATAAGGATGGACGAACTACATGGAATCTTCACAACATATGAAATGAGAACTGAACAGGAAAATCCAGATATAAAAGAAACAACCTTCAAATCATCCAAAACGTCAAAGAAAAAGGGAAAGGAAAAAGAAAAAAGAACATAGTAGCAACAGTGACGTCTCGGAAGATGATGAAGAAGCAGCCAACTTTGTCAAATGATTGAACAAGGGAACCAACAATAGGTATAAAGGTAAGCTTCCTTTGATTTGTTTTAATTGTGATGGTATTGATCATTTTGCAAACAAATGTCCTCATAAGAAAAAGAGAAATGATGAAGGTTACTCAAATAGAAAACAAACATATAAAGGCAAAATAACCACAAAGGATTTTTTCAAGAAAAACTTATGCACCAAAGGAGACATCTCATCATTAGATGAAGATGAAGTCAGCGACAGTGAGACACAAAGAGTTATATTCATGGCAGTAGAAGACTCTGATAAAGAAGACTCTGAAGAAGAATATGAAGAGGCCAAAGAAGAGTATGAAGAGGTCGACGAAGAATATGAAAAGGCATAAGTTGACTACCGAGAAGAATTGTTGTGTGCCATAGAAGTTATCATAAGAGAAAATAACAAAAACAAGAAACTACAAGTGAAACTAGACAAGAAAGAAGACACTCAGGAACTAGAACAAATGATCACAAATTTGAAGGTTCAAATTGAAGAAGATAAAAGAATTGAAAAGGCACTAAAAGAACAACTAGAAGCAAGAGACAGGGTCATTGGAAATTTGGAAGAAGAAATTATCACAATAAGAAAGGATCTTCAAAAGAAAAATATGCAGAACAATTCAAAAGTTTTGAATGACATTATCAGTAGTCAAAAACCTCATCATCACAAGTCTGGACTTGGATACAATCAAACAGAAAATGGATCAAGCTCCAAAAAAATAGAACAAGAAACATATCCAAAAACCTATGCAGAAACAATCAAATGGGATAGGAAGGTCTACAAAGAAAGTTACAGGGACACTCCTCCACCGAGAAGATTCAGATTTCAGAATCAACGATCGACATAAACAAATAGTCCTCATAAAGAAGAAGGATTCATAAGAGTACCTCCTTTCAGAAGATCTTCAACTCCCAGGTATCAAACTATTTTTTTTGGTTTATGTTATGCATGTAATAATTTTTGACATAAAGTTGTGAATTGCAGAGCTAACAACAGGAACATAAACAACTTTGAAAGTCATACACAAAAGGGTTATCCAAGAAGGCCTAATGAAACACAGAGAATAAGTTACAACATGTTTGAATCTTTGAGAACTGAAGTGGAATGCTACAAATGTAACAACTTTGGACACATGGCCAACGATTGCAGAATGACAGTCCCTCATAGAAAACCAAAACAGAACAACAACAGTCATAGACAGGAACCTCAGAAAAGGACAAGGATAAGAAAGCATAATCAATATAGCAATGAAGAATTCACACTCGCTCTACAAGCTAAGAAGAAGAAACATGTTTGGTATGTTGACAATGGCTGTTCAAAACACATGAAAGGTGATATAGACATGATTCTTACATTAAGAAAGGAAAGAGATGGATCAGTCTCCTTAAAAAATGATGATTCAACTAAAATCATTGGAAAAGGCACAATGAGAATTTGGAACAAGAATACCGAGGCAGAAAATGTTCTACTAGTAGAAGATATGAAACATAATCTTCTAAGTGTGAGTCAAATGTGTGACCAAGGTCATAAAGTTACTTTCGATTCACAAAAGTGCAAGATAAGAAAAAAAGGTTCAGGAAAATTGATTGCAACAGTTGTGAGAACTTCAAGCAACATATATGTATTAAGTGAAATTGGAAATGAAAAGTGTTGCCTAGGAAAGGAAGATGAAAGTTGACTATGGCACAAAAGAATGGGTCACATACATTTTGATAACCTTGTCAAAGTCAGCAAAAGGGAAGCAGTTAGAGAAATGACCCAAATCAAGAAACCAACCAACACTTTATGCAAGCATTGTCAACAAGGAAAGAAAACAACGACCAAGTTTAAATCAAAAGAATATTCAATGACAAGACCACTAGAAATTGTGCATACTAATCTAGTTGGACCAAGTACAACAAAGGGTTTAAAAGGTGAGAAATACTTTATGTTATTAGTTGATGATTATACAAGAATGACTGCAGTTTGCTTTCTCGGGAATAAGTCAAAAGCTTTTGAAAACTTCAAGGTCTACAAGGAAATGGTTGGAAATGAAATGGATTAAAAAATGAAATGCTTGAGAACTGATAATGGAGGAGAGTTCACTTCAAAGGAATTTATGGACTATTGCAACAGGCATGGAATAAAAAGGAAATTCTTTGTTGCTAGGACACCTCAACAGAATGGAATTGTTGAAAGAAAGAACAAGACAATACAAGAAATGGATCGAACAATGCTAATGGATTCAAAATTGACAGATATCTTTTGGACACAGGCAATACATACAACAATTTACATTCAAAACAGAGTAATGCTCAGAAACAACACTGACAAAACTCCCTACGAGCTATGGAAAGGAAGACCAACAAATGTGAAGCACTTTAGAGTTTTTGGAAGCAGATGCTACATCAAAAGAGAAGATGTAAGAATGAGAAAGTTTGACTCTCGTGTGGACAAAGGAGTACTTGTTGGTTACTCAAGTACAGGGAAAGCATACAAGTGTTACAACATGAGATTGAAAAAAGTTGTGGAAAGCATCAATGTAACAATTGATGAAATAGGTAGACAATAATTAAAGGAAGAAGAAAATGAATCAATGGAATAGCTTTACGAAGAAGAAGCAAAAGATGAAAAAGAAGTAGAAGGGGAAGATGAAGAGGACCCGACAAAAGCAGAAGAGAAAGTTCAGCAAGTGTCTCCAAAGACACCTAGCAGACGAGTACAGAAGAATCATCCTTCATATTAGATTATCAGAAACAAAGATGCAAGAGTTGAGACTAGAAGAAGAATCTGTTCACCAGAACAAACACACCTAGCACTCTTATTTACGATTGAACCTACCTGTTTTGAAGAGGCCAATAACGATGAATTTTGGAATAAGTCCATGGATGAAGAATTGGATCAAATAGAGAAAAATGATACTTTGGAATTGGTTCCAAGACCAAAGGATAAGAATGTGATCGACACAAAGTGGGTATACAAGAAAAAATTGAATGAAGATGGACAGGTTACAAGGAACAAAGCTAGATTGGTATGTAAAGGACATGCACAGGTTGAATGAATCGAATTTGAAGAGACATTTGCCATAGTTGCAAGAATGAAAGCAATCCAATTGCTTTTAGCTTATGCATGCTCCAAAATATTAAAGTGTATCAGATGGATGTAAAATCAACTTTTCTGAATGGGGAACTTGAAGAAGAAGTTTACATTGAATAACCAGAAGGATTTCAGTTGTCAAAGAACACAGATTATGTGTGTAAATTAAAGAAGGCCTTGTATGGTATAAAACAGGCTCCTAAAGCATGGTACTCTAGACTGGATAAATATCTACAACGGGAAGGGTTCAGAAAAAGAAGTGCAAACAACAACCTCTAGATCAAGGTAACTCAAGATAGTATTTTATTAAATGAAGTTTATGTTGATGATATTATTTTTGGAAGTACTGATGACAAGTTAGGCTAGAAATTTTCAAAGGACATGCATAATGAATTTGAAATGTCATTACTTGGAGAACTATCCTTCTTTCTGGGTCTTCAGATACGTCAAAGCAACCAAGGAATTTTTATTTCTCAAAGCAAGTATATCAGAGAAATGCTAAAGAGGTTTGGAATGGAAGATTGCAAACCAATTATCACTCCCATGCAAACCAATTGCAATTTGAGAAAAGATGATGATTCAAAGTCTACATATCAGAGGCAATACATGTCAATGATTGGTAGCCTACTATATGTGACAACATCTAGACCAGATGTAATGCAGGCAGTTGGACAAGTGGCATGATTTCAAGCAACACCAAAGGAATCACATGTATTAGCAGTGAAGAGGATTTTCAGATATCTCAAAGGAATAGAAGAGTTTGGATTATGTTATCCAAAAGGAAAGGATCTATCACTTATTGCCTACAAAGATGTAGATTAGGCAGGTTGAATTGATGATCGACGAAGCACCAGTGGAGAAACATTCTACTTGGGTGAGTGTTTAGTATCATGGATAAGAAATAAACAATCATAAGTATCTTATCTATAGCCGAGGTAGAGTATATTGAATCAACAACATGTTGTACATAGGTTCTATGGATGAAACAAACTTTGACAGATATACAGGTTGAGTATGATGAGCCCATTCCAATCTATTGTGATAATGCAAGCGCCATCAGTATCTCAAAGAGCCCGATGATGCACTCCAAGACAAAGCACATTCCAATCAAGTATCACTTTCTATGGGAACAGGTTGCAGAAAAGAACATCAGAGTTGAATATGTGGGCACAAAAGAACAAGTGGCAGACATATTTACAAAACCGCTTCCACGGGAAGCCTTTGAGTATCTTC
>JASDQU010013557.1:53152-79722 GCA_032191745.1 Picea mariana | reverse complement strand
CCATTGCATTGTTTAGTGAACAACATTAATAGATGACTAAACACTATACTAACATATAATCCAAGTATTGAATTTTTAAGACTAGACTAGAAAGGAAATTTGCCATTGCATTGTTTAGTGGAAAACAATAATAGATGACTAAACACTATACTAACATATAATCCAAGTATTGAATTTTTAATACTAGACTAGCAAGGAAATTTGCCATTGCATTATTTAGTGGAAAACATTAATAGATGACTAAACACTATACTAATGTATAATCCAAGTATTGAATTATTAATAATAGAAGAGAAGGAAGGGTCTTCGTCTTGTAATGTCATGTTATAGGAGGATACAATATTTACAAAGTCAATGTAGTAATCATTTTGTTTGGTTACAAATTAAGGGAATTGCAGTACATACATATTTTTGTTATTGGGTATTTCATTGAGCTCATACAATGGGAATTGGAGTTCATACATTTTTTGTTATTTGGTATTTCATTCCGGTCATACAATGCCTACCAAATAACAATGTCCTTTAGCAATAGTGACTGTTAAATTGACATGAGACCCAAGAGAAGCGATGTTATTGTCACTCTAGGAGAGTCTAATTCAAATGCACATTGAATATCTTTTTTGAGCAGTTCGACGATTTTCGTTGGATTTTGAATACGTTGAAATTGATGTAGCAATGCAGTTGACTATTTATTTCGTGAGGATGTTTTGAAACATAAACCCAATGACTGAATCCAAGGCCACTATGCAACATAAGAAACTGTCATAAATGATTGACATAATCTTTTGTGTCATTTTGTTTATTAATAAAAAATTATCCAAATGCAAATTGATACCTATATTATAAGAAGTGTTGCGTGGCAGCGTAGTCCCTACCGGGTTGAATTGGAATAAATGCATAGGATGGAAAAAAGTAGCGGAGGAAGATGGAAACTGCAACGGAGATGTGGCAAGCAACATGAAGCACAGGTGGTACCCATGCAGTAAATGACACGTGGCCTCTAGAGTCCCATTTATTTTTTGAAAGTATAAAATCTGTTTTGCTATATTGAAAATTTATGTCTATTTTGTCTCTATATGTGGCAGGACAAAAAACAGTTATATTCAAATTAAATAAACACAATTTTATTGACATTCAACATAGTGGAAGATAAAAATTTATGAGGACATAAATATAAAAGGAGATAAAAAACAGTTTAATTTGAAATATATCAAAAAATAATATTGTTTGTTACATATTCCTGGAAATTTAAATGCATTTGTCATACAGACTAGGATTGGGGCTCCCGAGGACCATAAGCATAGTGGAAGATACAAATTTATGAGGACATAAATATAAAAGGAGATAAAAAAAAAATTATTTGAAATATATCAAAAAATAATATTGTGTGTTACATATTCCTGGAATTTTAAATGCGTTTGTCATATAGACTAGAATTGGGGCTCCCGCCGACCTTAAGAGAAATATGTACAAGAAATAAGATTGTAGAAAGAAGAAGTGGGCGGCGGTAGAGTGTAATACCTAAAAATAATAAATTGAAAGGTATCAATATTTGGCTAGACATTTCTATTTAAAAAAGTGGAATAACTGGGCTGATAAACAAAGCAGGATGTGATCAATATAGAATTACAGTGATGGTACATATCACCCCTTTTGCTATTTTCTTTCTTATGCCTTTTTATTGATGTCGTCGACGATTACTAGAATCATGACAACTTCCTGTTGCCTTTCATCGGTGACTTGCTTCAATTCCCTTTTGAGCCATTCTTCGATGTAGATTTTCATTGGGGCGGCGTTGATCTCATTCTGTATTTTTATGTTGAAAAGTTCATTTTCTAATTCCATGAAGTCGATAGAAAGATTACACAGAGTCTGATCAATTTACTCTTTCTGTACCGAATAGTGGACTAGCCAGTTGTCGACATCATCTTCACCATATTCAAGGATGTTGTAAAACTTTTCCAAAGACAAAGCCTTAAAAATATCAACCTATTTGTCAAAGGATTTCTTAGCTAAGGGAAAGGAGTTGATGATTAAGTTGGGGTCTTGGAAGTCGTTGGTCCTTCCAGCTAAGTCTATTCTATTCATCTTTGTGAACAATTTTTCTTTCTTTGATATGGCTTGTTCACATGACTGGACAATGAGATGCAGGTTTTTGGATGAGATATATTGATGTCTTCTTCTCATTTATGTCATGTTGTTGACAATGGTGCAAAAATGAAGGACCATGTCTAAATAGAAATGTTATTCATCTTTTAAATCCGCCTGCAAATGTTCAAGCAAATTATGTGCCCTCGTTCCAAGGGAAGTCATCGTTTGTGATGTTTCCCACACCTCAGTAATTAGTTCCATTGTTTTCTTGATATTATTCTCCAATTTTCCTCTACACGATGCGAGGAGGCTGGAGGATCCTTTTAACTTGGTTGTTGGGGTGGTAGGCATGGCTATTACTAAAGGATTGGCAAGCAATGGCATAGGAATTAAATCTTCTTCCAATTCCTTGACCCGTTCCTTCTGTCTGGAATTCTCGGCCTCAATGCCTTCAATGGAATCATCAAGAGCATCTGTGGTCGCTATGTGAAGTCAACATATTTGGGATGACCTCATTTTCGAAAGGTTAACCTCTGAATGAGATTTTCCTTTCTTATTTTTTACATCTTTTTTTTCAATAATTAATTTTTTGGACTGGCTGTCAAAAACAACGTTGTGGAACATGAAGGATTCATCTTCGTCAAAATTTTCAGTATCAGCTATGTCCATTGGATGACTATGATGGATCATGTCTCTGGGATGATCAAGGTAGTGGAATACGCTATCCATATCAAGCTCAAGTTCTGTGTTCTCACTCTCAATTTTAGGCTCTTTTGCCTGTCCCACAACTTTTTTTTCTCTTCTTGTCCACTGGAAGCTTGTGAGAGATATTAATTTTATGGTTACGAGGGTCGTTATCCCCTCCTCCGTTTGAAGAATTCTAAGTTTATTTGTTGTTGTGGTGGGCCATTGGAGCGATGCACTGGGATGACATACTTGTGTGAGTGATATCTGTCAAGTGAACACTCTTCTCACCGAGGCCTTTTCCATGTTGCTTGTACAATTTAGTGGTGCTTTGCAGTGTGTCTAGGTCGTCAACATCAGAAGAAGGAGCGTTGTCGTCAGTGTCTTTGTTTTCAGTCAGGTGTTTTTTGAAAAAAGAATTAGCGAAGCCAAGTGTTTGTAAATGTTGTAAAAAAAATTTATTAGGGTCGAACCCTCTTAGGCTTTCAACATATCTTAGGTTCAAGTTGTTGAAATGGGTTGCGAATTCATCAATTTTGTTGGCGTTCCTCAACACAAAGTCCAGAATTTCCAAGGTAGAGGAATGAGCTATTTTTTTCTCTTCTCTTGGAATAGATACAACCAATAGTTGTATTTCCTTGCTACTTCCGTAAAAAACATTATGTCCGTAACGTGACATGGAAGGAGAACAGGTTTTTCCCTGGAGCCAAAAATCCTTATCACAGTTTAATTATCCATATGTTCAAGTGCCCCCTTCCTTTACAAAAACCTGGTTTCCTGGTCAGATATGCGGGGAGCATCTTCTCCTAAGAACAAAACTTTTAAAACAGACACAAATCCATTAAAACCTCATAAAAACAGTGGGAGGCCTTGTTCTTCTACAAGGCTTGGTACCAGAACGTTACTGGGTTGAATTCCCATTTTTCCTTCTTGGACATAGACAGTTTTGGAAACTAGTAGCAATGTGATATCGAGAAAACCAAGTAGGATGACATATAAAATTTCTTCTCCTTTTTGAAGCTTGACGATTAGGAACAAATTTCATGGGAAATTAGCTTGCCCCAATAAAAAATGGCTTGTTCCTTGACTGTGAAACACAAAATATAAATAGCCATCCGGGATATAGTTACTGTGGACTCCTGTCCCATTATTCTTGTAAACAACCAAGCAATTTCCCGGAATGGATTTCTAAATGAACTAACCTGCAAGCTTGTGATATCTTCAGGAACTGCCATTGGGTCTTCCAAGAAATCGAGCAAGAGGTCCAACCCGTTATTATGATTTGTTAGGAATTGTTTGGAATCTTCTCCTTTGAACGTCAATGTTGTCTCTGACAATATTAACATCAGACAAAATACCTGAGGTGAAAAAGAAACAAAAGAGTGATCTTGCGGTCGAATAATTCTTTGGTCTGAAATATATTTATCGGCACACCAAGAGAAAAACTCCTTACAGTAAAAAAATTCAGGGACACAACCTGCACAAGCAATCCCAGAGGTCAAAATTACTTCGTTCTGGGCAACAGGGGATGAGTAATAAGAATATTCCCTGGACCACTGGAAGTTCTGGTGCTCATGCACAAAGATGTTCACTATATCTCCACAAAAATGTTGGCGAGTTGAAGCCATAGGTTTATGAGAACGTTAGTTTTCTCCATACGATGGTTGAAATGAACAGATGGAGGTGATAATATAACTCTCTGCAAATGTTGGTTCAATGTTTATGAATGGGAAAGATCCTTGAGCCTTTCACTCATTAATGACAATCTCTATGGGTGTTGCACGATGAGATGTTGGGACTAAACCTTACTTATTGCATATTTAGAAGTGTGAAAGTGGCGGGTACGATGAGTATCAATTAATGATTGGAGGTTTCGTGAATGTGCCAACCTGACGACGTGCGGACGACATTTCATGATTTTGAAATCAACACTCAGAAGGGATAATATAACCCTCTACAAATCTTGGTTTAATGCATATTAATAGAAGATCTCCTTGAGCCTTTCACTCATCAATGACAATCTATATGGTTCCTACACGATTAGCTCTTAAAATTAAAGCTCAGTAATTGCATATTTAGAAACAAGATATATATATATATAGTGTAAAGGTGACAGAGACGAGGAAGAGCAAGGAAGGAATGGCAAGGTCTGAAAAGCGGTCAAACGAGATTCAAAATAGGGTTATGGGGGATACTCAGGAAGGGTGAGTGTCCGCCAATCAAATCTTATGTATCAGAATTTTTTACTATGAAAGGTGTAAAACGGAAGAGAGCATGATGGGGTAGTTCAGCGGCCAATTTGTATATTTGCGGAATTCCAAGAAAGTGGTTAAGTATGGAATAGGGAAATGGTTGGTCGGACTAGTTTTCAGAATTGAGGATTGAATATTTAGTGAACGAACCAACCCGATGATGCATAGATGGCATTCCATGATGTTTGAAATTAACACTTGAAAGGGATAATATAACCATCCAAAAAGTTTGGTTTTATGCATATTAATGGGAGATATCCTCAAATCCTGGTTTAGCATTAACGCTTTCTAATTGCATACCTAGAAATAAGATCTTATATAGACTTTCTAATTGCTAATTGCAAAGGGTGTGGGAACAGGAAACAACGATTATGAATTGGATATTTCTTGAACCCACCAACCTGACGATCAACGAAAGAAATTCGAAGAAATGGCGAAGTATGGAGAATGTATGGATGGGCTTCAAAATGGGGTGACAATAGTTCCACAGGAGACGGGAGGATCCGACGGTCAAATTGTATGTCTCGGAAGTTTTCAGTGAAAAATGTGTACCATGGAAGAGGGGATGATAGGTAGAGTGTAATACAGAAGATGATATGATGAGTCTTGTTGTAAATTTGTATATCATGGAAGTCAAGGTACTGTTTATAGGTCACGTATCAATAGAAGTAAAATATAGATCCCGCCTACCTGGGAATCCGCAGTCGGAGAAGTGGCTAGGTATGGAATGGGGAAGCGATCGATCGGAGTCATGATATAAAAGCACGAGTACAAATGTGAACCCACGAGTCCGCCAACCCGCGTAGCTAGACATTTTTGGGAGAAAGACTAAGTGACGAGAAATATAAAGTACATGGGAAAGAAAACGAGAATTTGGTTAAGTATAGAAGACGAAAAAGAAGGGTTAATATATTCACATCTGTAATATATATCCCATTTCCTGGCAATATCTTTTCTGCATGTTTATGGAGAAGTTATATACTTATTCCATATACTTGGAAAGAAGTCTGAAGATGGTGGGAACAAAAAAAAATGACTAGGAATTGGAAATTGTTTGAACCACCAACCCGACGATCCACGCAAGAGATTGCAAGAAATGGCCATGGAAAGCAATCAGATGGGCTTCAAAATAGGCTGAAAAGGGTTCTCGAGGAGACGTGATGCTCCAATGGTCAAATTGTATTGATAGAAACTTTTGAGTGCATAATGTGTAACAAAAAAGAGGGGCTGATGTAGGAGTCTGGAAGTCAAGTTGTATATCACAGAAGTCAGGGGGTTGTTTGAAGGTAAAGGAACACTGGAAGTGCACTCTGCCTATCCAGGAATCTGCAAGAGAAAAAGTTGGGTAAGTATGGAATTGGAGGCATGAAAAATATTCCAAGAAATGGTGGAATATGGAAAGCGTACGCAGGGGCTTCAAAACAGTGTGACAATAGTTCCCCAGGATACGTGAGGACCCAAAGGTCAAATTGCAGGTCTCAGAACTTTCATGTGCAAACTGTGTATCACGGAAGACGGTATGATGTGGGAGTGCGGCAGTAAATTTGTATATCGCGGAGGTCTTGGTGTTGTTTGCAGGTCAGAGAATAATGGAAGTGCAATATAGAGCATGCCTTCTCAGGAATCCACAATGTGAAAAGTGGCTAGGCATCAAATGGCTAGTGGTCGGTTAGAGTTGCGATATAAAATCACAAGCGCAAATGTGAACCCGTGAGTCAACCAACGTGCGCATTGAGACATTTTGGAAAAAACTACTAAGTAACGAGAAAGAGAGATTAGAGGGGAAAAAGAAACGAGAATTTGGTTAAGTATAGAAGAGGGAAAATAAGGTACAATATATTCAAATCTGCAATAGATATTCCATTTCCCAGAAATATCTTTTTTGTATGTTTCTGGAGAAGTTGTATACATATTGCATATACTTGGAAAGAAATTTGAAGGTAGCGGGCACAGGAAACAACAACTAGAAATTGGAAATTTCCTAAACTTGCGAACTTGATGATCCGCGAAAGAGATGTCAAGAAATGGTAAAGTGTGGAAAGCGATTGGACGGGCTTCAAAATAGGGTGACAAGGGTTCTCGAGGAGACGTAAGGCCCCGATTGTCAAATTGTATATATCGAAACATTTCAGTGCAAAATGTGTAACACAGAAGAGGGGATGATGTGGGAGTCCAGAAGTAAATCTGCATATCGCAGAAGCCAGAGTGTTTTTGTAGGTCATAGAACAATGGAAAGTGCAATTTGGACAGAGGGGAAGTGCTCAGTCGAAACGTGTGAATTCGCCAACCCGCGCAACAAGACATTTTTAGAAAAAATGACTAAGTCACCATAAAGAGAAACTACAGGGGATAAAAGAGTGGGAAAATAGAAAGGCGGAGGACAAACTTTGTAAGTGGGAATTTCTTTCAAATAAGCCCCATTGTTGCAAAACCATCTTTTTCTAGTAATTGTCAGCAAATTGTTTGTTGAAGATTAGATTTTATTGCAACTTGTGGGAGTAATTGTGTTCTTGATACATTCTTCCATGACTTTAACATATTAACTTAAGTATTAAACTCCTTTCATGATGGTTTGTTAGCATTAAATATTAATAATTGCATGTCTAGAAACAAGAATGACGATCTTGCTGCAACATTGTGACTTGGTCTTTCTATGTTCTATCTGCATTATGAATAGAATTGAACGTTGGTTTGAAACTATCTAAAATTCATTTTTATTTCCATAAAATCCTGATGGATCGACACAGTGCATTGTCATATAATTTTTAGATGCTCCATTTCAAACAAATTACTTAAGAAAATACAATATCGAAGAATTACGAGACTATCTAACCATGCCAATGAGAAGGTGTTAAATCCAAAAAACACGCAGTAACCAAGACTCCAAGGATTTTTTTTTAATAGTAAATCCATTAAAAAAAATGAATACTAAGGATTGTATATCTATCCCTAGAAATTCAACTGAGTTCTTTGGGCCAAAACATTGAAAATATTTTCCATAAACATAGGCACACGATCTGCAACTTGGAGGAGCCATTGAGATGATCTTCAACATGCATACAAAATTGATTACCATGCTTTTTTTTAAGGAAATCCTTGCAATCTTCTCCTCGGTGGATTAATGTTCACTGCCCCAATCTCAATATTTTGTGGAAGACCTGAGCCGACAAAGAAACATGAGAGTGGGTCCGTAGTGGGATAAATCCTTGGCTTGAAGCAGATGAACAACAATCCTGCGGTAAAATTGATAGTTCTCACAAGATTCCCATGAGGAAGAAGATGAAAAACGTTGCAGGGAAAATGAAATAGCCTGAAACTGAAAGTTAGGACACACCAAGAAGCCACCTCCTCACAATTGAAAACTTCAGGGACACAGGTTGCACGAGAAATTCTAGAGGCCCAAATTAGTCCATTTTGAGTGGAAGGGTATTACTAGTAGGAATATTCCTTTCACTAGTGGGAGTTCTGGTCCTCATTCCCTAAGATGTTAATTGTATATCCAAAGAAAAGGATAGTGGTCCTGCAATTGAATAATTTTTTGTCTTGAAATATATATCTGGGAGCATCAACAGATCACTTCCTTGCAGTGAAAGACTTCCACCCAAAACGAACTAATTTGGACCCCTGAAATTCCTACTTTCGAGATGCAAAGAGGCTATTGTGTTTAGTGTCGATTTCTTTTCTGAAACCCCTTCTTTAGGTGTTGTCAGGACCGCCATCGTCGAGCCGGAAAGTGTTTCCCATTATGGTTGGTTTCAATTTAGGCGCAGTAGTGGGAACAGTCTGTGCATTACCATCATCCATTGTTGTATCATCATCCATTAGATCATCTTCTTCTGGATCGAAATCCATTACATCAACCTCTACGCCAGCCATCAATGCAGGCGGACAGGTTGTCTGAGAAGCCAGGGTTTCCTTGGAATTTTTTGGCTTGAAATATATCTCTCAGTGCACCAAGGTACCATCTCCTTTTTTTCTACTGGGCGGAGGGAGATAAGTAGTAATAATATGCCCTAGAATACTAGAACCTCTGGCCATCATGCCCGAAGGTTTTTATTGTATCTGGACAAACCTACTATGGAACTGTTGCCATAAGTTAATGAGAATTTTCGTTTTCTTTAGATGATGTTTGAAATGAAAATTGAAGAGGGATAATATAACCCTCTTCAATTCTTGGTTTAATGCATATTAATGGAAGATCTCCTCGATCCTTTCGTTGATCAATGACAATCTCCAGGGTTCGTGTGTAATGAGTTGTTACCATTAAATCTTACTAATTTCATATTTAGAAAAAAGTGCAAAGGTGGCGGTGACGACAAAGAGTGATTAAGAATTAGATATTTCATAAAGGCGCCAATCAACCGACGCACAAAAGTTATTGCAACATGTTTGAAATGAATACTTGGAAAAGATAACACTCTTCTCCAAAAATCCTTGTTTAGTTCATATCAATGAAAAATATTATCCACCTTTCAGACATTAATGACAATATTAATGGTTCCTGAAGGATGAACCACTAGCATTGAAGCTTAATAAATGCATATCTAGAAAGAAGTACGAAGGTGGCGGGGATGGCGAAGAGAAACTAAGAATTGTACATTTAATCCACACATCGACCCGCGAAACATATTCCAAGAAATGGCCGAATATGGAAAGCGGTCAGGCGGGTTTCAAAAATAGGGTCACAAGATATAGTCAGGAGACGTGAGGGGCTGATGGTGAAATTGTATGTCACAATGAAAGATTTCAGCCATCAATTTGTATATCGCAGAATTTTGGGTGATGTTTGTACGTAGTGGAAGCTCAATGTTGAGGAAGGCTAGCCAGGAACCGACGATGGTATTAGTGGCCAAGTATGCAATGCAAAAGTGGTTGTTCAGACTCGTGATATAAAAGCATTAGACATAATTAGAACATGAAATATTGACGGGCTTGAAAACAGGGCCACAAGATCTACTCAGGAGACATGAGTGCTCGATGGTCAAATTGTATCTACCCAACTATTGAATGCAAAATATGTAACACAGAAGACGAGACAATGACAGATTTCAAGGGCCAATTTGTATATTGCAGAACTTCATGTGTTGTGTATAAAAGCATGAGACATTCGGAAAAAGGACCAAGTAAACAGAAAGCGAAAGAAAATGAGATAAAGGAAATTTTTTTTCCTAATTTGTAGATCATGGAAGTCTGGGTGTTTTTTGCAGGTGGCAGAACAATGGAAACGCAATGTTGAACCTACCTATTTGGGAACCCATGATCCAAAAAAATTATTCAATATGAAATGGGGAAGCGGTCGATCGGGCTGGTGATATAAAAGTAATAGTCGAAATCTGAAGATGTGAATCCACCAACTCCAACACCTAGACATTTTTCAAAAAATGAGTAAGTAACCAGAAAGGGAGAGCAGAGGGAAAAAAGAAAGGGGATGGCAATTTTTGGAAGTGGGAATTGGTGTAAGAAAGCCCCATTGATGGTATTAATAGTAATTATGAAGCACATTAAACATGTGAACAGGTTCTTCAATCAAGGAATAGATACAACGAGCCATGATTATAGTTTCCAGGATCTAATTTGTATAAGAGAAGCGTCAAAAAGCTACAAGAAAATCAATTTTGGGATGTTAAGTAAATTTATTGTACTGTCATCTTCACCACAAGTATAACAACGACAAATTTGAATTTTAATGTCCTCTCATTGATATGATAGTTCCATTGGACTTCGCATAGTATATATATTCTTTTATTTCAAATTATTCCAGGAGATTAATTTTGCTAAGTTCATCAATCAAGGAAAAGTGCTAAAAATGAGATAAAGGGGAATTTGTTTGCTAATTTGTATATCGTGGAAGTCTAGGTGTTGTTTGTAGGCGACAGAACAATGGAAACGCAACATTGAGCCTGCTTATCCGAGAACCCACGATCCAAAAAGTTTGTTCAATATGAAATGAGAAAGCAGTCGGTCGGGCTAGTCATATAAAAGTAAGTGGAAATATGAAGACGTGAATCCGCCAACTCCCGCACCTAGACTTTTTCCGAAAAATGAGTAAGTAACTAGAAAGGAACAACGGAGGGAAAAAACAAAGGGGATGGAAATTTTTGAAAGAGGTAATTGGTGTAAGAAATCCCCATTGATGGTCTTAACAATAACTATGAAGTGCATTAAACATGTGAACATGTTCTTCAATCAAGGAATAGATACAACGATCCATGCCTATAGTTTCCAAGATCTGTTTGTATAAGAGAAGCGTCAAAAAGCTACAAGAAAATCAATTTTGGGATGTTTAAGTAAATTTATTGTACTGTCAGCTTCACCACATGTATAACAACAACAGATTTGAATTTTAATGTCCTCTCATTGATATGATAGTTCCATCGAACTTCGCATAGTATATATTCTTTTATTTCAAATTGTTCGAGGAGATTAATTTTGCTAAGTTCATCGATTAAAGAAAAGTGCTAAAAACGAGATAAAGGGGAATTTTTTTGCTAATTTGTAGATCGCAGAAGTCTGGGTGTTGTTTCCAGGTGGCATAACAATGGAAACACAATGTTGAACCCGCCTATCCGGGAATCCGCGATCCAAAAAGTTTGTTCAATACGAAATGGGGAAGCAGTTGGTCGGGTTGGTGATATAAAAGTAACAGTGGATATTTGAAGACATGAATCCGCCAACTCCTGCACCTAGACATTTTTTGAAAAATGAGTAAATAACCAAAAAGGGAAAGCAGAGGAAAAAAGAAAGGGGATGGAAATTTTCGAAAGAGGGGAATTGGTGTAAGAAATCCCCATTGATGGTATTAACAGTAACTATGAAGTGCATTAAACATGTGAATAGGTTCTTAAATCAAGGAATAGATACAACGAGCCATGCTTATAGTTTTCAGGATCTGTTTGTATAAGAGAAGCGTCAAAAAGCTACAAGAAAAACAATTTTGGGATGTCTAAGTAAAGTTATTGTACTATCAGCTTCACCACAAAAATAACAACGTCGAATTTTAATTTTAATTTCTTCTCGTTGATATGATAGTTCAATCGGACTTCGCATAGTATATGTTATTTTATTTCAAATTATTCCAGGAGATTAATTTTGTTAAGTTCATCGATCAAGGAAAAGTGCTAAAACGATCCACATACTGCATTTGTGTCACAAAGCTTATATTAAAGGGAAAAGCATGTCCTCTATAGTATTTAAGATCATAGAAAAACTGCGAATATCATGAATGTATTATTAATTTTCCAGAATGAAGCATACAACCAAGAACCAAGTAAACACCAAATGTATTGAAAGTTGAGGCAGAAGGCAACACATGAACACATAAGGCGTCAAGCAAGATATAACAAGGTTCCATAGAGCAGTACGCATCGACCTTTGCATCAAACAAGTTGATATATAAAAAAAACACATGATGCCATTGGTTTTCTCTTACATCTTGTATATGTTCCCATGAGAAAATAATCGAGGCCATGAGATATGAACAAAAGTCTTTCATACACAAGACAACACAAAAGCAGCAGAGCTTTGCCACTGTACGCTAACTATAACCATACCTAAAAATGGGGAACAAGAAAGTTGTCGATTACTATTTTACCATTAAGCAAGATCACTATGGAATTTTTCTTCTAATAGCTCCATGGTCTATCACTACCAATTTTAACAATGCCAAATTTCCAATATTATTGGAAATTCTCGATGGTTTTGCCCAGAGGAGCAAGCTGTTTTGACGGTCCAAAATATTGGCCTGAGTTATTTATAGTTGGATACTTTTTATGGGGTTTTCTCTCATGCTTCCCATTTCTACACTAAAAAATCTTATGTGCATGTACATCACCAACAACGACACCTGCCTGTATGAATTCCAATGCCCAAACTCCCCAATCTCTATAGTGATATCTGAAAATCTCACGCTCATGTTTCAATCCATGCTGAGTCCTTCTTTTTTCAATTAGGGCATCGAGAAAATGCAGATACCATACCATAAATGTATAGTTGGAGAACATTTTTTTTTAATTCGAGTACCCAAAACAAATGCAGAAATCCTTCCATGGCTATATAGTTGGAAACAAATTGTCCAATTTGGGAACCCATAAACGTGTGGACTCCTCCATCAAATCCACAACCAACCACCAATTTTTTTTTTTTTAATTTTCACACCGCAACAAATATGAAAAATTCTTACTGGGAGATGCAAAAAAACATCAAAATAACAACATCAATTGCATTTGTAATTAGATTCTCCTTGTTCTTTCAAGTGAACAAGAAGAGACAAAATCTCTGGAAAGATAATTTTACAACTATAGATGTAAACTCCAAATAAATCGAGTCCGACGAACATTCATCTGGATGTTGAAGAAAAATTATAGAAACACATGAGATATTTTCATTTCCTGCCAAAGCTTGATATGATTTTTTTTTTCAGCCGATATGCAATATTGCATTGTCCTCATTTAAGGTAAATTTGTTATGTATCTGAAATTCATCCAGCATGTGGACATTGTTTTCCTTTTTCTGTAGGTATGCTTCATATGACAATGCTGCTAACCCAGGAGGCACATCTTGTAACAGAGGTTGTCTAATTGTATAATGCACGGTTTTGTTTCCCACGGTTTGGATGGCAACATTGAGGCAATGTCTATATATGTATGGAAATTTTTTACTGCATCGCAGATAATCAATTGTATCATCACTTATGAAAGAAGAAACAGAAGCAAGAGAGTTACATTTCACACATACAATATCAAAGGGGGTTGAGTATGCATTCACTGCAACCAAAACACCCTCAACCTGAAAACATGAGCATAACAGTTAATATATTGAACAATATAATATACAACTACACCCCAAAAAAAAAAAACTACAGGAATTTGGTGAAGGCTATTTGTATGAGAAAAGTGAGGATGAATCTGTAGATGTATACACACAACATTTGTAGAGATAGTTAGTTTCTTGAGATCCTATACTATCTCTGCTCGCAATTCTGTTACAAATGTTTCTTGGGTTGTGCAAAAGATCATTTCTTTAACATATCTTTTCTTTGTTATATTTTTGAAGAGAATAAGTGGGAATTTCCCTTTATGCAATTGTTGTTTCATTGACGAAAAAAAAATTGAATAGGTATCGAACAATTGTCGCTGCAACATGGAATAGTGCAATATTTGTGTAACTTAACCAAGATACATGGACATGCAAAAGTAAAGGACAAAACTGGATATGGAGAACAATACCATTGCCTTTTCGTTGTTTGAATCTCCATATTTATATGGAGAATGTGTTGTGAGCCAAGTTTTCTTGTGAGTGTGACAGCTACGCAAATGGTTTTGATTGGGTAAATGTCCTTGCTCTGTGCTAGTTGGTTGATAGTTGCGTGGAGGACGAAACAATATTTTGAACAAATAGGGATAATTTTTTCCACAATACTTGTTTAATTGAGAGATATAATCCGATCACAATAACCACGGTCATATACTATTTTGGGAAATATATTAAAATTTGTAATGGATATCCCATTACCTGGCAATATCTTTTCTGCATGTTTCTAGACAAGTTCTGTGGGAATAGTCAGTGTGACTATCATCAGGGCCTCCTTGTCTGTCATGTCAGTACAAATAATGGATCTATTTTGTTTACCTTGTCCAGGTAGGTGCTATAGATGACCATTATGTCCCTGATGAACACTTGTCCAGTTCAGCAACTGTTCAAGCCCTGTATTGATAGTATTATGGGTGTTACAATTTTAGACCTAATGAAATTTTTTGAACAGGAAAAGTAATGTGAATGGTAGTGTGCATTATGTTTTTTTTTTTTCTTGTCATAAATGTACAAGTAGACGCACATCTTGGATGAACTATGGAGCCAGAGTTTTGCAACCAAACCTCTTAGTTCGCAGAACTTGTGCTATGTTCGACATCTCACTTACACTTGTTGATACTTCTTGTGAACTACAAAGTATGTGTTGCAGATGACATCAACATATTCACCATGCCATAGATGAATAAACAACTGAGGATATTGTTTTGGTAAACATATGGGGAACAAAATGTATGCATATTTACCTTTGGCCTTGTCGGTCTACTGATGTTTGGGATGATTGACTTTCGATGGCCATGTCACTAGTCCAACGTTTTATGATGAAAGAATGTGTAGATGAACATCATAATGACTAAACAAGCATATGCATTGTATATTGTCTATAATTTTTCCTAATGTCACATGCAGGGTCGAAGGAGATGGAATACAAAAACATGAGGACCCGAGGGTCAAATTATATGCCTCAGATTTTTTGACTGAAGAAATGTGTAACAATAAATAGGTCGTGATGGTGGGGTACGACGACCAATCTGTATATCACAGAACCTCTAAAGCCAGAGGGGAAATCTTGAACCCGTCAGCCGGACACCCACAATCGACAAAGTGGCTAAGTATGGAATAAGGTAAAAGCACGACCATAAATGTGAACAAGTGAATCCACCAACCTGCGCACGAAGGCATTTTCAAAAAGATGACTAAGCAGATCAATCATAAAGCAAAAGGGATAATAGAAAATGGGAAACTTAGAAATGGGGAGGGCACAAAGGCCCATTGTTTCCAAATCATCGTTTTCTATTCCAATATTATATGCCCCCACCTGGTTTGTATGTTTAATTTACTAGCACATTTGGTATACCTTTTCGAATATTGTACCATAGACCCCTCTGGTGTTGCATATAAGAATTCATCTTCTTGTCCAACCAATCAGTTTCTTTGAAGGTAGCAACACCGAACATACAATGTATGTGAACACAAGTTAGTATGCAGAAAGACATGTAAAATAAAGAAATATAGTTCTATTTATTTCAATGTAGCAGCAAAGAGAATACAATTCACATGACAATAAGCAGAAAGATACGTAGTATATACATACAGTAAAAAAGGTGCAAAATAGTAGAAAAAATACAAAGACAATAAATGAAATACTAAACACTGGAATATGAAATAATATTACAGGTATGCACCTCTGTAACTCCTCTACATTCACGCCAAAGAGTCCATCATCCTCTCCAGTTGCTCTGTTTGTTTAAATGTAGTAATGCAGAAAAAATACAATGGACATGAAGGAAGTTAGTATGCAGGAATACATGTAATAAAGATAAGTAATTATGTAGGAAGGTATGCAATATCTACATACAATAAAATAGGTGAACACATATACAAACAATAAATGAAATACAAAACAATGGAATATGAAATAATAGTACAAGCATGTAGCTTTGTATCTCCTCTTTGAGCGCTGCAGTTAAGACTCCTTCGTTTTCTCCAACTATTTTGTTTGTTTGAATGTGGGAACGCACAAAATACAATGAACATGAATGGAATCGGGTGTGCAGTGGAGAACAAGTAATATGTACATACAGTAAATGAGAATCAACGAATAGAATAAAATATAGTTATAAACATGAACCTTTTCTTTCCTCCATCCATGGTTGTAAATATATAAAGTTTTCCCCTACCCAAAATATATTACAAGCCACAAAATATTAAGAAATTGCATGGCCATAGATAAATTCTTTTGGTTTTCTGTGGAAAAGTATCCAAATATGCTTCTAGACATGGAAATATAATTTTGCAGTATCTTTGGTGTACATATCATATCTCAAGTACAAGACAAATTGATCGTGGTCACACCAGTATGTTGATCTGGATTTTATGAGCAGAACAAAATCACTAGAGATTATTAACAGGTGATTAACAAAAAATAACAGAGATACAGTAAAACTGGTATTCTATTCAATAACGAAATAATATGAAACTGTAAAATGTAGCAGAAAACAAGCTTGTTGGAATGGTGGTGGCTTATCTCTGAGAAGAGATGTGACGGTTGGGCTCTTTCGCAAGAAGAAGATTACAATGAGGCTCTCAAGGAATTTTTACAATAAACAGGAATGTCAAAAACTCTAGATATCCAAAAACCTAACCCTAGGAGATGAAGCACCAAAAGTCATGCGGGTCCCGTTTGGGTAAGTCAGTACATCAACTTCTTGGGGTCATAACTTTTACATACGATCTTCGTTTGACATACTCAATACCTCGTTAGAAAGCTATATCCAAGGAATACAAATTTTCTGTGAGAAACATCAAAGTAAATTTCGTGTTGCTCCTCGTTTTCCCAAAGAACGTTGTTTAGGGCCTGAAAATGTCTTGGGAAGTTTAAGGACCGGAAAAACTGCTAAAAATAGTAAATTACCAAAATTGCCAGAAAACTATTTTGAGCCAGTTGGAAACAGTGGGTGGCCACCGATATCCACTTGGATCAATCCTCCCTCCTTAGGAAGAAATGGTATCCATTGCATTGATTTCCCCATCACATGAGGAAATTTCTACTGAATTTGGCCCCGGGTGAGCCACTTGCCTTGGTGTAGGAGCTGTCATGCTTTAACGACTCGATAAAGATGGATCATTTCTTGTCAAGTTCCCTTGATCTGTGTGTCCAAAATCCAATCACAAGATGCCTATTTTATGCAGTCGAGGTTGAGCTATGTTGGTGTCAGTTGTTCTGCGACTTTTGTGGTGTCCAATAATGGTGGGAAATAAGGGTGAAGGAGATCCACGTTAAACATTGGGTGCATGCCAAGGAAAGGAGGAATGTTGAGCTCAAAATAATTACCCCCCATGGCCTTGGTGATGGTGTATGACCCATAATGGAGTGGGAGAAGATTCCTATGGGGTCCTGTAAGGAGTTATTTCTGCAAGTGAAACCAAACTTTGTTTCCCACCTAAAACTTATGTGGCACCCGATGTTGATCATGGCGTTGCTTGTACTTGTGATTGGACTTCTGTAGGATATACTTAACATGCTGGTGGATGTGTTGGATCCTCTCAATGAACCGGGTGGCTTTGTCAGCTTTAGTTGGAGTAGGAGATAAGTCAGTGGAGGTGATCGCAAGGGGAAGTGCAACATCTATGGGACTCAATGGTTGGAATCCCAACCCCACCTGAAAGGGGTTATGGCTAATTGAGATATGTAGGGCTTGGTTGTAGCTATGATGGACATAAGGAAGGTTCTCATCCCATGTGTGAGGGTGCTTGGAATTATACATGCGAAGGATATGCACAATCATTCATTTTATGACCTCAGTTTGGCCATCTGTCTGAGGGTGGAAGGCCATGGATTTGGTGAGCTTGGTGCCCAACAGTGACTAGAGGCTTGACAAAATGTGCTGAGAAATCGATTGTACCGATATGAGACAATGGTTTGTGGGATTCAAAAATGTACTGAGACTCATTCAAAGAAGAGCTTGGCAGTGGCCTCTGTTGTGATGCTCTTCTTGCAGGTAACCAGAATCGCGATCTTAGAAAAGTGATCAACAAACACAAAAACACAGTCATTTCCCCGCTTGGTGAATGGGAGGCCCAACATGTAGTCCATTGAGATGGATTCTCATGGCCTGTCAGGAGTAGAAAGATGGGTGTACAGGCCCTTTTTCTTAGTGGTCGGTTTGGCAATAGCGCAGGTAGTGCAGGAACTGATATACTTGTTGACCTCCTGTTGAAGTTTCAGCCAGTAGAAATGTTTTTGTAGCATCACCACTATATTTTCGATGCCGAAGTGTCCTGCCACCCGAATCTAGTGGGATTCCCAGATCATCTTCTCTCACTCACTTGATGGAACACAAATATGGCTCAGACAACACAACAACCCATCCTGAAGATGGAAATTATCGACAACTGTGTTTGCACTCAACATTTGGTAGGTGGTGGCGAAGTTTGTGTCTATCTCATAGAGTTGGGGCCATACATAGGTCTCATGGCCACAAGAGTATATCACCATGGTGAGTTTCGCGATTGGCAGTCTATTGAGGCAATCAACGACATGATTGGTACTTCCTATTTTATACTTGATGTTGAGGTGGAATTTCTACAAGTATGTGGACCACTTTTGATGACAGTCATTCTGTAATTTTCCTTATGTCTACATGAGCTATAGTGGCTTATGATCAGTGTGGATGATTGTCTCCTTCCCATGAATGTAATGTCTCCACTGGCGGCAGGCTTGCACAATGGAGTACATTTATTTGTCATAAGTAGGTTACTTAAAGACAACATCTGATAGTGTCTCACTATGATAGGCCACGACGTGGTCGTGCTAAGTGAGAACAACACCCACAACATATTCTGAAGCATTTGTCTCGATCTAAAAGGGTTGTTGCAGGTCTGGTAGTGAAAGTACTAGGGTTGAGCACAAGCGCTGCTTCAAATCATCGAATGCTTGTTGTTGGGACTGACCCCACCCAAATTTTGCCTTACCACCACCCTTGGATATTTGGCTGAGGGGCCATGCAATTGTCAAGGCCCAAGAAGCTTTGAAGCTCAGTGAGTGTGGTTGGGGCTGGCCAGTCATGGATGACTTGGATCTTGGATGGATCCACATGTACACCATGTTGATCAATGATGTAGCCCATGTAATGCACCGTGTCCATGCCGAAGGAGCATTTTTCCAAGTTGGTGTATAGATTGTGTTATCGCAGGGTGTGCAGAACCTGCTGAATATGATGCAAGTGTTCCGCCCAAGTCTTGTTGTAAATGAGAATGTCATCCAGATACACCACTACAAAAGTATTGGTGAATGGTTGCAGGATATCATCCATCATCCTCATGAAATTGGCTGGAGCATTTGTCAAACCAAAGGGCATGACCAACCATTCAAAAAGGCCTTCCTTTGACTTGAAGGCAGTCTTCCATATATCTATTTGTTCTATCATGACCTGGTGGTAGCTAGACTTCAGATCAATCTTACTGAAGTATTTTTCCCTCGTGAGTTGATCAAGGAGGTCGTTGATTCGGGGAATCGGGTACCAGTTTCTGACTGTGATTTTATTCAGAGCCCGATAATCAATGCAGATTCACCATGTTCCATCTTTATTCTCTAACAGCATGATTAGGCTCCCGCAAGGTGATGAGATGGGACATATGTCCCCCTTGTGGAGCAGTTCCTAGATCTGTCGCTTGATCTCCTCATTCTCTAACATAGAGCAACAATAGACTGGCCCATTGGACAGTGATGCATCAGGGGTCAGATCGATGGGGTGCTTGACCTGGCAGTGCATAGGTACCCCGGTAGGTTAGGAGAAGATATCCAAGTATTATTCCATGACATTATCTACTTGCTTCTGCTGTGTGGAGAGGTTGGTCGTAGAGACCCTGGATGTGGCTGTGATGTTTCACTCATTCTGAGAGTGAATCATGAATAAGACAAACTTCCCCGTCTAAGAGATGACCTTCCTGCATTTCTTAGCAGAGATCAAGGAAATATCATTAGGTGGGACTGCCTTGGGTATCCTGTACAATTTCTTGTTCAAAGTAATAATAACACTACGAGGCCTAGACTCATATAGAACATGAGGTTTCCATAAACAAGGTTGGACCAAAAGAACATCACAAACTTCGAGAGGAGAAACATCACACAATACCTCATCTTTGAAGGGTTTGATGTCGTACGACAGTCGACACTGTTGGCTGACGCGGAGATCACTTCCTTGGCGGAGCCATCCAATGGTGTAGAGTTGTGGGTGTGGGGTTGTCAGCAGTGCCAGCCGCTTAATGACCTCTGCTGAGATGAGGTTCTTTTGGCTACCACTATTAATGATGAAGTGTGGCGAGGTGCCTTTTACCCACATTTGTGAATGGAAGAGGTGCTCTCCTTCTTATGGATCGTCTGGATCACTAGGATGGAGCTTGGTGGTAGTAATGGTGGCACTGGGTTGCGAATCAATCATCTGTCTTCCCCTTTCTAGTTCCGACTCAAAGTCAGAACCCGCATCTGATTCAAAGGCTTTCACATTTGCCACGAGCAACTACCAACAGTGTTATGCCAAGGGCTCTTATGGAATTCACACCACTTCTCAGTATCTTTCTTTGTCTTTCCAGTGTCCTTCTTTGCTTGTGGATTGGACTGGTTTTCCGCATACTGTCAATATTTTCTCTGTCCTTTATTATTTGGGTTGGGGCTGCCCTTTCCTGGATTTTTTGTGAGGGGTTCTGAGGCCCAAATTTCCGCGTCTTTTGTTTGATATTTTTCTCGATTTTGATGGCATATCGGTAGGTCACGCTGAAGGATGAGATGTACAGAAATTACATTTCAGTTTGGATGTATTTATGCAGAGAATCACGATACTTGAGCACCAGATGTCTCTCTGAATATTTGATACCCAGCTTGGTGCGCAAGGTATGGAAGATATTTGTGAAATTTGTCACTGCTTGGTCTCTTTCTTGCCGTAGTGTGGTCCATTTGGTATACAAGTCATCATAAATTCTGACAGGGTGGTATTGTTCCTTAATAACATCCTTGAAGGATTCCTAGGTGGCCATGACTGTAAATAATGAGGGTTTCTTTGTTTCCTTTTGCTCACAGAAAGTTTCCCACCAATATTTGACATGGGGAACGACTTTGAGGAGTGCAAAAGTAATATTTTCTCTATTCAAAAAGTTATGGATAGAAAAATACCCTTCTAGTAGATTCAACCACTTGCCTACAACATCTGCATCTATCTGACCTTCAAATATAGGAATATCGAAGTTTATTTGTACCTTGAAGGGGGTGGCACCTCCACTCGAAGAAGATGTGTCGTTTATTGGTAGTCGTCGAAGGATTTGCACGAAACTATCCATCATATCGTTCCTTTGTTGCGTGAGGGCTTCCTCAATCAACAGTTTGAAAGGATCTCATGTCCCATCATCCTTCTTTTCTCCTGCCATTAGAGGTCGCTTGGGCGTGCGAGAGATTTTATCGTTAAGAGAAATAATCTCGAGACCCAACTCTTTGTACTCTGACCTCATTGGGGACATGCATTAAGACAACAAGGAGTAGACCGCTCTGATACCACTGATCCAGATTTTATGAGAAGAACAAAATGACTACAGATTATTAACAGGTGCTTAACAAAAAATATCATAGATATAGTAAAATTGGTTTTCTATTTAATAAGGAAATAAGCTGAAATTGTAAAATGTAGCAGAAAACAAGCTTGCTAGAATGGTGGCGACTTATTTCTGAGAAGAGATGTGACGGTTGCGCTCTTTCGCAAGAAGAAGATTACAATGAGGCTCTGAAGGCCTTTTTACAATAAACATGAATGTCAAAAACCTTAGACATCCAAAAACCTAACTCTAGGAGATGAAGCGCCAAATTTCATGTGGGCCTTGTTTGGGTAAGTCAGTGCATCAACTTCTCAGGGTTGTAACTTTTGCATACGATCTTTGTTTGACGTGATCAATACCTCGTTAGAAAGATATATCCAAGGAATACAAATTTTGTGTGAGAAACATTGAAGGAACTTCCATGTTGCTCCCCGTTTTCCGAAAAAAACGTTGTTTAGGGCCTCAAAACGGCTCCAGAAGTTTCAGGATCTAAAAAACTGCTAAAAGTAGTAAATTACCAAAATTGCCATAAAATTGTTTTGAGCCAGTTGGAAAAGGTGGGTGGCCACTGATATCCACCTAGATCATATGTGTAGAGGATAAATAATTTGTATTGTGATATGGGCACATTTCACCATATATGGTTAATAAATGTGTTTTTCACATGTTTTATTTTAACAAAAAGACAACGTATATTGCAATTGCACATGTAGTTGTCCAATTATTTCTTATGCCACTATTTTGTATCATGTCAACACTAAAGTATCAACAAAATTTTACATCATAAAATGCGGGCATGGAACAGGTGCCAGATCTCGACTTCGCCAGACACGACAAACAACAAAATTGCAGGTCCACTCGCGGGTGCAGGGTCTGAACACCGCAAAGCACTAAAAAAAAACCATCTCCAACTATCGGCCAAGGACCCCAACCCTACAAAGCTGAAGTAAACAAAATAAAACATTAAGCACCAAACCAGTGAGAAAGCACCAATAACCCAATTGTAGCCCCAAGGCCCCAAACTCATAAACTTGAGCCAAACAACAACAACCAACAACCGACGAACCAACTAACCAACGAACAAGCAACAACCACCGAACCAGTAAACAACATATGTATCTCCAACGATTACCAAACTGCAGCTGAAGCATAGAAGGAACCAGAAACATATGACAAACATGTTAGTAGAAATAAGAAAACATTTTTACTTGCAAACTACAAACACTGAACAACAAAGAAGGAATAGAAAATGAAATTATGGCATCAAAAATTACTCTGAAATGATGAACGGTAGAAGCGCAGGTCGAATTGTGGGTGCAACACCTGGACCCCGCAAAGTAAAAAAAAAATCTTCAAAGTTAAACCAAACAACAACAAGCAACAACCAATGAACCAATGAAGAAGAAGCACCCACCGAACTATTAAACAATATATGTAGCTTCAACGATGACGAAATTGCATTCCAGGCCTAGAAGAAGTATGAAACATACAATGCCTATTCAACTTGCGGTGAACAACAATATTGTCCAAATTCACTTCAACATTGTATGGAAAATTTCTAGGAAAAATGTACTCCGAGAAGCCTATTTAGGTAAACATTTAAGGTTGTCAGGCTATATAAGGGCCTCACGATATGCAAATATTTAATCTTTCAGGCATGTTTCAGGACCTCGCGCCATGTAAACATTTAAGTTGTCAAACCTATTCAAGCACCTCAAAATAAGTTTCAATGATATAAACCTTCAGTATGCAAACATTTCAATACAAATAGAAAGGACTAATAATAATAGGACAAATACAGTAATAAAAAAAAACAACGTCCATGCTCGTAACTTTCAGTTTGTAAACATTTCAGTAAAAATGTAATAAAAATTAAAAAGGAGAGTCTAAGCTCAAAACTTTGGATATCTACACATTTACAACATTGGGAACAATGAAGTTGACAATAAGACCTCGAATATATTCTCCAATGAGACGATGGCATATAAGTATTTATTTTTTATATAAAAAATAATGTTTTTACTTCTATAGTATGAAAAATACAGATGACGCAAAAATTTATAGTCCAAGGACATATTAATATGAAGTCAACGAATTATCGATCCTATAGTCCCTCTGCATCTTCGGCAAAGACTAATAATAACAAAATATTATACATATATCTCTCATCATTTTATTAGTTAGATAAGGAAGATTTGATTACTAAATTTTTTTAAGATATAAATACATTAATCCATTTTGAATTTTAAATTATAACCTCTTCAATAAAAACACATACTCTTAATCATTAATTACACTAAAATAATATATTGATATTAATCTAAATAATAATATAAATCCAAATTATATATTATATATTAATAAATAGTAATATTTTTTTATAGTTTTGATAGTTTGATGACAAAGATTAATAAATAATAAAATAATATAACATTTTCATTCTAAAATATAGAGGGATGAAAATAAAAATAGTTAGTACAATCCTATTTAACAACCACTACAATGATAGTGCCAATCTAAAATTAATTTTTCAAAAGTCACACCCTATTTAATTTTGAGCTATTCAAAGGTACTATCGAGGAATCACCCGAATGGTGAGAATACACATAAGTTACACACTATTTAATTTTGAGCTATTCAAAGGTGATATCGAGGAACCACCCCAATGGTGAGAAAACACATATCAACACTTCGTAAATGGAGCGGTTGTTACAATGGGGTCAAGATTTTGTTCTATACATGAATGATGTTGGGATTTCGTTTCTTCATCATGTTAGACAATGATGACATTGAGATTATGGGAAGATTTTTTTTTACAGTTATATAAAAAAATTAATAAATTTTTTGTTAATTGAATTAAGATTTTCCACATTTGAAACTGCTTTGAATACACTATGTATGCAAGCATGTTTCTTACTTCAAAAGTGAATACAAAATAAAATGGTAACTAGATACACTTACACATTTCAATATTAAAACTAATTAATTGAAAATCTCCTTCGCATTTATGACTTTAATTATTTAGTGTAATGTATGATATGCTTATTGCATATCACCCACAATACAATCTACTAAACTTTACCTTAATTTAATAAAATTAAGATCTTTTTAAAATTATATTGACAAAAATCAATTTATCATAAAAATACTTTGAGTCATAATCTAAAACCTTAGATTAAAAATAATTTTTTAATTGTTGCTTTGCATTGATTTGCATGTAATTAAATGCAATAAAATTAAGATATTTTTAAAATTATATTGACAAAAATAATTGATAATAAAAATACTGAGTCACAATCTAAAACCTTAGATTAAAAATAGTTTGTTAATTGTTGTGATTTGCATGTAATTAAATGCAAAACTAACACTCTATTAATTGGTAGGTAAGGAATAATAATGATGATTGTTCATTAATTAAGATTGATTAAGGTTGACATTGCACAACATGTGTATGTAGTCCCTTTCATAATAGTAAAAAAAACCCCAAAAAACTATATACGCGTCTATATATATTAAATGGTTAAGTTGCTAATTATAAGCGTAATTTCTTAATTTTTAATATACTATTTTGATAATAAATAATAATAATTTGTCTTTATTTAATTTTAAAGAACTTTCACTTTATTAAAAAAATACTTTTTTTTTTAAACGGTCACTTTAGTTATCATGATTGTCACAATAATTATTAATTATAATATTTTTTTTTATAAATTATAGACTAAGTACCATATATGTATGTATAATAATCTTATATTTGTTAAAATCATTAACAAAAATACACTTTTTTATGGAATTAAAATTTTATAAATGATAAAATATTGATCATAAAATTTGGCAAAGAATATTATGTTAAGATAATCTAATATTATAATATCAAAATATCATAATTGTCAAAATAACGATGTAAAATTTTCATGTGAAAAATCTAGTTATTTATATGTAATTTTGAATGTTTTAGAGTTTATAATATGATGATAAGTATTTAGATTTAAGTTTGGAAAATGAAAAATATTTAATAATATTATTATAAATAGTTAGCCTTATTAGAAGAAAAAGCAATGACATGGTGCTTTTTTCTTTAAGAGTAAATGAGATCAAAACATATTGTCTTATATAAACTGTTATATATTTATTTTTACTGTGTAGATGTTAATTTTATATTTAGTTCACAATTGATCGATCATATGCTATTTTAAATTTTTTAGAGTTTATAATATGATGATAAGTTTCAAACAATAAAATATTATAATTGTCAAAATGATGCTTCATGTAGAATTTTAATGTGAAAAATCTAGTTGTTTAGATGCAATTTTGAATGTTTTAGAGTTTATAATATGATGATAAGCATTTAGATTTAAGTTTGAAAACTGAAAAATATTTATTAATATTATTATAAATAGTTAGCCTCATTAAAAGAAAGAGCCTTTGCCATTAAATGGGATCAAAATATATTGTCTTATATAAACAGTTACATATTTATTTTTAGTTTGAAGATGTTAATTTTATATTTAGTTCACAATATAATGATATGATGATAAGTTTCAAACAGCTAAAATGTTAATTATTTATTAATAGATCATTGTTTTTAGCTTTATAGGTAATTTAAAGCTTTAAAAACAAATTATATTAACTTTTATTTCTGATTTAAAAGTA
>JASDQU010013557.1:0-52984 GCA_032191745.1 Picea mariana | reverse complement strand
ATCTAAGTTTAAGTTATTTTACAACTCTATAGTTATTGGCATTTCCAAATTTTAATTATCTTAGTTTGCGTTATCCTACAACTCTATTGTTATTGGCATTTCCAAATTAATATTTTGTTTGGTGTTATTTTAATTATATGACTTTGCTTTATCTTACAAGTCTATTTTCTATAGTTATTGGCATTTCCAAATTTTAATTATCTTAGTTTACGTTATCCTACAACTCTATTGTTATTGGCATTTCCAAATTAATATTTTGTTTGGTGTTATTTTAATTATATGACTTTGCTTTATCTTACAAGTCTATTTTCTATTGTTATTGGCATTTCCAAATTTTAATATTTTGTTTGATGTTATTGGCATTTCCAAATTTTAATATTTTTTTTGGAAAATATGTTTGCGTTATCTTACAACTCTATGGTTATTGACATTTCCAAATTTTAATATTTTATTTGGCAAAAGGACTTGTGGTTATGCATCAAACATTTTGCACTTTGTTCTTGTACTATATATATCAAACTCTATAGTTATTGGCATTTCCAAATTTTAATATTTTGTTTGGAAAAAGGGTTTTTGGTTATGCATTAAACATTTGCAATTTGTTCCTGTACGATATATATCAAACATTTGCACTTTGTTCTTGTACGATATATATCTACATAAAGATTGATTTTCCATCTCTAATATTTGTTTATTTTTGTTAATCCTATTTTTAATATTTGTTTATTTTTGTTAATCCTATTTAATATATAAAAATTGATTATCCATCTCTAATTTTTGTTTATCTTTGTTAATCTTATTTCTAATTTTTGTTTATCTTTGTTAATCTTATTTAACGTTTTTATTTTATATAGATACTAATTTTAATATTTGTTTATATTTGTTAATCCTATTTAATACATAAAGATTGATTTTCCATCTTTAATATTTGTTTATCTTTGTTAATCTTATTTAATTTTTTTATTTTACACAAAGTTAATATTTTGTTGATCCTATTTAATACTTTTATTTTTTTATTTTACAAAATAAAATTAATATTTTTATTTTGTAGTAAACAAAAAAATTCCCAAACAAAATCTCAAGATTACATCATTTAAATACAAAATTATAAAACAAAATCTCATACATCATTTAAATAAAAAATTTAAAAACAAAATCTCAAGATTACATCATTCAAATACAAAATTTAAAAATAAAACAAGATTACTCATTTAAATACAAAATTATAAAACAAAATCACATACATCATTTAAATACAAAATTTAAAAATAAAACATTGCTAACCCTTCAGTAATGATGTACTTTTTGCAACTTAAAAAACAATTGCTAATTACTATTATCTGAGATAAACATTTGGTAATTACTATTACATCAGATGAAAGGAGTGAACACACCATCTTCAATAACCGAGTGACCACACCATATTCAATAACCATGAAGGTACCAAAAAGGTCCAATATAAGTAAAATTGTCTTAGCTTCTTTTATCTTCAAAGCTCTTTTGAGTTTCCTACTCGGGATGGTGAGTTTATATGTTGAAAGCTCCCTGTCCTCTGCTCTGCTTGTTGATTTGGGACAACACTCACCTTTTCATGGCGGCATATAACGAGTACAGTGCAAACGGCCCACCTGACATCGACTAATTTTAATCAATCTCCACAGTTTTCTTATCTCCACAGTTTCTTATATACCCAGATACAATATCTTATATACCAGAAACAAAAACACAGAGAGCAAGATTTTATATATCCAGAAACAATATCTTATATACCAGAAATAGAAACACGGAGAGCAAGAGGTAATATTTACTTTGGAAATCATTAAACACATACCATCACCATTGTCATTTGTCCAAAGAACAATGGTAACAAAATTGAGAAGGGCAAAAGAGTGAGCGAGTAAATTATCCACCGAGAATACCATTTCGATGACGGTCTGCAAAGAAAAATAAAAAAACACAACAATCACACTCAGATTATCCAAACACCACCTTCACTTTTTATTGTTTCAACTAACATTAATTTCGATAGGGACCAACATTACTGGATTCTTAAATTCATGAAGTCATGAAGAAAGAAAACAATGGTAACTAATCTAAATGTTGCCACAACTATATAATYCATGAACACTGTGAAAACACATGTTTCTATCCTTTTGTACCCAGGTTTTTAGAAGTTCAATCTCACCCTGAAGCGATATATAAAAATCATAGAAAGCACAGCCCCAATTATAATAGGAAACAATTCTATACAGTCCTAATTAGCTGAAGTTCAAAACTCCAACCCTTATAATACGGTATGCAAATGATTATTGACTAGCCATTCTTGAAATTTTACTGGACTCCAAATCTAAGGAGTCAAGTGAATTCGCTTGAGGATTTTGCCATGAACGTTGGCCTGCAAGCCGTCAATCCGCTTAAGGCTTTTTCCATGAGAGTTTCCTTCTTCGCTGTGAACTCCAACTATCTCCTTTGTTTCCTTGGAAGCCATCTGTGAAAGTTCCATAGTTTCTTCTTCGTTGGAAGCTATCCGTACTCCTTCCATCTTCACTTCCAAATATGATGGAGCAGTAATATGCCACAGATCCTGAAGCTGGGATCTCACCCAGGCATCTTTTTAAAACCCAAACTGTGTTAAGCATGTTGGAACCACCTCTTAGGCTTTGAATCTGTGAAAGTTCCATAGTTTCTTCTTCGTTGGAAGCTATCCGTACTCCTTCCATCTTCACTTCCAAATATGATGGAGCAGTAATATGCCACAGATCCTGAAGCTGGGATCTCACCCAGGCATCTTTTTAAAACCCAAACTGTGTTAAGCATGTTGGAACCACCTCTTAGGCTTTGAATGTTAATGGATCAAGGAATTATGGAACCAACCACAATCACCAAATCCCATAGATCACCGGCTGCCAGGAAATGTAGTTTAAGGATGAAAGAATAAAATTCCCAAGTGAGAGATTATGAGTGCAAGGATGCATCGAAACACGTTCAAAATTGTCAGATTTGTAAGACCACCTTTAACAATTGGCTTTCTTCAGGGCTATCCAGATGTTGATTTTGACTTGCAGGGTTTTGGCCATCTATACTTGTATTTCTTACCTATGGCGTTATTGCAATTGAATATATTAAGGTACTTGAAAACTTAGGATCCTTTAAAAATATAAAAATATATTAGATTTTTATTTTAACAATCCTTTTATCTTTTATACACAGATTTTTAAGTTCCAATATTCAACAATTTCTCATGATAGAGATAATGCTTAGGATATTTAATTTTTGAATTTCTATTGGAAAATTGTATCTCTCAAATTGAGTTACAAACAAATTTAGTATAATTAAAGTGAATGTATTAATCTAATTCCAACATAATGGTTATATTTTTATAATTCAATATAATTATTAAAATTTATTGTTTAAAATTTTAAATAATATTAATTGAATTATATTCTTTGATTTAGTTAAAATAATTATTTTTTAATTATTCATTAATGCATATTTTTTTTTAAGATTTTCAAGTAAATCATAAAGTAAACAAAATTTGTAATTTTTTAGGAGAAAACAAATGTTCTTAATTATTAAGTCCATTCAAGATGTATAAAAACTATATATGCCTAATTACATATTAACATAATTTTAAAAAGAAAAATACAAGTCAATTAAATATATAATTTCTAAATATGGTCTTAATATCATAAACCTACTTGCTTATGAAATAATTTTATTTTTTTTCATTTTCAACTTAAACATTCTATAATTATTTATTTTCATTTCTAATTTTAACATATATAAGTCCCCCTAATGGGTGTCAAACATGAGGAGCATGTGCTCTACTTGGAGGCCCAAAGACACTTAAATTGACATGCTATGTATGTCAATTTAAGTCACATAGATAGCGTCGATACCATTTCCATGTTTGACATACCTTCATTACTTGATTTATATTTAAGAATATAAAGACTCTGTTTTAACTTAAAAAATATATATATAAAAAAACATTATATAAATTAAATATATTATTTTAATTTAATTATTAAAATTTTAAATAATATTTGTTAAACAATATCATTCAATTTAATTAAAATGATTAAAAATAATTTAATTAAATATGTAATTTTTTAAATCCAATTTTAACATAATAATTTTACATATTTAAAAAAAAAAAAAAATTATATAAAAAAATGATTTCTTTTCATTTCTAACTTTACATTTTAGTTTACTAAAAATACATGTGTATACTTATTTAGTTGGTACTATGAGAGAATTCAACAGTGGCACCCACCCTTTCCAATAAATTTTTATAAATTCACAATGATTTCTCTTCAAAATAATTTTTTTATTCTATAACTTTAACTTTGACTTATGATTTTAGTTTTTTAATAAATAATTATATATATAATTTAATAAACCATATTGGACACACAAAATTTTATATATTTTTATTAATCAAGCAACATATAAACCTAAACCAATATCTAAAAAGCAATAATTCTAACACTTTTCTTTTGCTTATATCACAAATAACAATATTAAATTCACATAAAAATATTTTTGAACTTTAAATCTGTAATTGTCTCTACATTAACTTCCAGCTACAACTTGTTCTATTTAAAATACATTTTCTTACATGATTTTGTCTTTGTATTCACCATTATCTAGGAAAACAGTCTACATATTGAATGTATCCAGGAATTAATTATACAATTTGACCTATAATACAAGCACATAATAATTACAAATTGTACGCATAACCATTGACCATTGTTCCTTCCAAGAATCACAATATGTAAAAATAACTCTAAACATAATCTCAAATAAGTGAAATGTTCTTGTGACACCTAAGTACATCAAAAACCACGAAATTGAATTATATTACTATGCTTTAAAATTAATTCTTCATTAAACAAGTTCACAAGTGCATAAACTCTTCAATGTTTCACAAAATAAATCCTTCATAGACTATCAATTTTAATAAAGATCCTCTCAACAAAAAGAAACCAATATAATTTCCTTCTCTTTCCCTGAAAGAATGCATCCATCCCATACAGATCTATGTGGCAACCAAAGATATCACCGTTTCGTGTAGGATCTATCGCCGGATCTAGGCAAATAATGTAGTGTCGATACAAATGTACAACCACAATAATAGTCACAACTACATACAGATCTATGTGGCAACCAAAGATATCACCGTTTCGTGTAGGATCTATCGCCGGATCTAGGCAAATAATGTAGTGTCGATACAAATGTATAACCACAATAATAGTCACAACTACATACAGATCTATGTGGCAACCAAAGATATCACCGTTTCGTGTAGGATCTATCGCCGGATCTAGGCAAATAATGTAGTGTCGATACAAATGTATAACCACAATAATAGTCACAACTACATACAGATCTATGTGGCAACCAAAGATATCACCGTTTCGTGTAGGATCTATAGCCGTATCTAGGCAAATATTGTAGTGTCGATACAAATGTATAACCACAATAATAGTCGCAACTACCAGAGCTATAACCTTCAATATCTTATCATATTCCTCGACCTTCCTGTGATGAAGTTAAGTCGAAAGCAACCATCTCTAATACCAATTTAGCAAACAGTATTCCACGAACAAAACTCTATTTAATATATTTATACAATAAGTTTTCCCTTAACATCATAACAATTAATTAAAATTAAAGCAATCAAATATTTATACAAGTCTTCCTTCAACATCATAACAAATTTATAAGAGAATCTCTCAACCACATATGTATAAATAGAATTTGATAGTTAGAAAAGATCTTCCACAACAAACCAACAAACCAATCTCTAAAATTAATATAAATTTTAACTCTCTATATATAATTTTCATTTTATTTATATATATATAATTTGGTTAAGAAAATAACCATTCTTCACACAACAAATCAACAACAAATCAAGTTAAATATAATAACAACTTTTTAATTATTTATATTAATTAAAAAAAATTTTTTTTTTATCAAAACATATATTAATATATTAAATTATTATTATAGTATAAATTTACTTTTATATATATATAATATATTAATATATTAAATTATTATTATAGTATAAATTTACTTTTATATATATATATATATATATATATATATATATATATATATGACTATTAAAATTATTAAAAATAGTTATAATTATTTAAATTAATCAAATAATTAATACATTTATATATTAATAAATACTTGCACCTATATTTTTATTCTTCTTTAATTCTTTATACGTCAAATTCCAGGGATGTATGGGTGTTCTTAATATAAAACTGTCAAATGCATCCTGTAATATAAAATATGTTGGACGTCGAATTCCAGAGATGCTTTGGTGTCAAATGCATCTTGTAATACAAAATATGTAAATATATCCTGTAGGACGTCAAAATTCAGGGATGCATTCGTGTCGTTAATATAAAATATCAAATATGTAGCGTGGGACATCAAATTCCAGTAATGCATCGGTGTTGTTGATTTACTCCATAAAAATGAAAGTCATAAATGAATAAAATGAATAATGGCGTAACTTTTAAATTGGATTTAAATAGAAAAATTTCAAAAACTTCTTACCGTTTTTTAATAATCGACCTCAAATGGTAGGAGAGTTGAGCTGCATAGACCTTTCCATCACTTGGGAAACCAATATTGCAGATCCATGAAATAATTCGTTGCATCAGAAGAGTGAGTACGAGCAGTTCAACCTTAATCGGTATTAATCCACTAGCGTGCTTTATTTGGCACTGAAACAATTTCACAGTAATCGAATGAAGCAAATATTTGCATAGACCCAATAGGAAGATAGAAACGGAATTGGTGAAGTTAACTCACCGAAGTATATCTGCAAAGACTTCACTTTGCCACTTACAATCACATACACATATGCACAAGTGTCGTATTTATAGTTGATTCTTGGTAACACTGTGAAATGATAAATTCATGTATGAATGATTCTCTTGGTCACGCGTTACATGTGAATTGCATAGTTAATTGATTCTCAGAGTATATGTGTACTGTTTATATATACAGTTAATTCTTGGTCACACAATCTTCTTCTGAAATAACCCACACACTCTTCTTGTGAAATAACAAACTTCTCTTTCAGGAGTGATTCTCTTGAACACGCATTACTTGTGGGGTTGTTTTCTTGACCGATTATATATGTACGCACGCCCAGTGAAACAACAAAACTTGTATTTCTTTGAATGATCATGTTTCGCGTAGAATTTCTTCACCACAAACTCTCCAGTTAATCTCACCTCCCACATCTAAAGTCTCTGTCAAATATTGCGTTGTGTATACCATGATCTGTGTCAACACAAATTAGTTTAACAAAAAAATACATAGCCGTTCAGAACGGACATTCTATAAACCACGCGGAACGGATAAATATAGCATACACCACGTAACATATATATCATCAAATATGCAAAATTTATGTTATAATGATGCAGAATTTGGCATTTGCCATTTTTAAAAATTTCTCATTAAATTTTGCCATTTTTCATATATCATCAAATATTCAAAATTTATTTTATAATGATGCAGAATTTAAAATTTATGTTATAATGATGAAGAATTTGGCATGTGCCATTTTTATAAAAAAATTTATTTAATTAAAATACTGCATTTTTCATTTTCTATGAAATGATTCTTTTTTTACTATAATTTTAGACAATATTTATTTTAAATCTATGGAAAATCTGTTAAATTCATAAATTTGATTTCAATGTTTATTTCTGTATAATCCTAGTTTCATAGACTTAAAAACATGTTAAAGTTTTTACATTCAAAAATAGATTTTAAAAAACAAAAAACAATTTATAACCATTATCATAAAAAAATTCTTAAAAGAGTTAGACAAAGTTTTTTTTTTATGTTTAAATGACATGTGTCATTAAAAAAACAAATCTCATTAAATCCTCCCATTAACCATTTAAAAAAGAAGTTCTCATTAATTCCTAACATTCTTCTAGTATGTTCTAACTACATGAACTTTATGAAAGCTTGAATTTATGATTCCATAATGTTTTTAAAGGTTTTGTGTTCGATCGAATTATATAAAAAATTTGTTCATAGGTGTTTATTTATTTATTTATGGGTTTAAGTTATTATTCTGTTTTAAAGGTGGATTATATTGTTTTTATATAGGATCATTATGATTAGCTCGATTTTAGTCAAGTTTTATGGAATTATTTTGGAAAAGAAGATCAGTTTTTGGCTAGAAATTCAAGGTAAAAGAGCTAAAGGCCAAGCCGGGTTTAGGAGAAATCATTCAACTGTGGACCATCTTGTTACCTTTAGGATCATTATAGAGAAGTT
Source organism: Picea mariana (assembly GCA_032191745.1). Classification (NCBI taxonomy): domain Eukaryota; kingdom Viridiplantae; phylum Streptophyta; class Pinopsida; order Pinales; family Pinaceae; genus Picea; species Picea mariana. The sequence goes on along the minus strand of JASDQU010013557.1, from coordinate 44,650 downwards.
CCACAATACTAAAACCAATATTTTTTGTTGTTTTGTTGACTTTAGAAAAGATTTTGACATGGTTCCTAGGAAAAACCTTTGGAATAGATTGGAAGAGATAAAAGTACCTCTCAAGTTGAGGGATGTTATTGTTGGAATATGAAAACCAATTAACCAATTGTAGTTAAAGTGGTTCATGATTTCCTCAACAATATTCTGTTGTTGGATTTAGTTAAAACTAATCAGCAAAAGAAGGGGGCAACAATTAATGTCATCAATTTTTTATAACTGAAGGAGAGGTTGTATAAATATGTATGCTTGAGAGGCAGATTGAGAGCAAGGGGCTTCAAGCCCTCTCTGGGCTACTGGTTGTAATATCCTGTTAAGCAATAAAATGCTATTGCCATTGTCTCGTGGATGTTTCCCTCACCTTGAGGGTTTTGCCACGTAAACCTATGTCTCCTATGTGTGATTTCTATTATGTGTTTGAAATCATGTTTCTATGTACTTGTTTATGCTTCTGCTACACAACAAGTGGTATCAAAGGGGGTCGTGTAATATCCCTCAGCCGAACCCAATTGTAAATGTAATATAAGTGTACTTAAGTTGGTGAGTTGTGTTCACATCATTTGTAATGCACTTCCCATGGCATAGTGCGTGCATGAACTGCGTAGTAAAATGATGCAGTATGCACATTCCTGGATAATGCGTGCAGTAACCAAAGTGCACGCAGTATGGAGGACAACGAGCCTCGTTTATATGATATGTGTTATAGACTGGTGAGCCAAATATTATAAGCTGGGATGCTTATGTTTTTGTATTAGGTCGGAGTGCCTAGATGTTAAAGGCCAGTGTGCCTATTTTGTACATGACTCATGATTAATATAAAATACATCGTTGCGTGCAAACCGACCATGATAAAAGAGATGGGGGATTGAACTTCACCAGTTAGGGAAAGGGAGGGCCAAAATTCAAGGGAATATTATATTAATATTTCCTAAAGCATAAGGTATGGATAATTATTTTATCTTAAGTTCTAAAGTTGGGGACAAGTGGACCAAAGTAACTTCCGATATGACAAGTGTCAAGTTGGGGACATGCATTCATATCGTGGGGGGACTTAGCTCATTTGGTCACTTTTTCACGGGGAATTCTTACCAGCAGCTTGACCATCATTCTCACCATCACTTTTGACAAAGATTTTTACAATGATTCCTTTCATCACTCAGTTATCCAGTCAATGATTCCATGATCATTTTCACTCACGCAGTCAGTTATCCTTGAGACATCCATTTCACCATATCTGAGCCTGTTTCCATAACCTTTTCCGGTTGGTGTACCTGGTTAGCTTGGAGCTGGATTGAAGAAGCGGGTTGTCAGGCCCGTGAGAAATTCTTTGAGCAGGAGAATTGCTGGGAATTGATTCCCGAAGGTGCTAAACTGCAGCTACAGTGCTCTGAGACTTCTGGTCCGGCCTGTTGCTGAAGCCTTGGAAGGGAAGTGGGGCAGCCGAAGGACCGCATGGAAAACGTTGGCGTGCAAGTGTGCGCGGTAAATTGTGGCGCTGCACCGAAGATTATTATGTGCAGATGAACGCATTGAATTTATCCCTACACGATGAGAACGCACACAGTAATTTGCACATGGGGTGTGCAAGTATTTCTTAACACAGAGGAGTTTTGTTGGTACGTGCATATTATGAGCATAATTTGTCTTGCAACAATGTATGCAAGGGTGCGTGCAGATAATTGTTCGCAATGGAACATATTGAACTTTGACATGGTACAATTCATAGGGTGAAATGCATGTGGAGTATCGGTGTGCGATACCAAAACTGTGCGCAGTGGATATTGGAGCACAACACACAAAGTAGCGTGCGCAAGTTGTCGGTGCAATGGAGAAGAAATGCATAGTGGATATAGGTGCATAGAAAAGCGTTTTACCTTGAGATGTTTCTATGCATGATAAATACAAATTTATAGGTCGAAGTTTAGTGCACCCAAAGTCTCTTGGAAGGAGATGAGTCTGAGTTTAAATTGCGTAATATTAGAAGAAAAAGAAACACACAACCGCATCGAAGCATTAATTAAAAAGAATTCTTATTTTTATATTCCTCCAATTCCGACAGATGAAAGTGAAATATAAGCTTATAAGAAAAGCATACTATAAAAGAAAACAAGATTCATAACACCACCAGACAAAATTTTGTAATAAATAGTCTAAAATCCGCTTATGTATTTATATAATCGAATTAATCACAAAATTACAAAAGGGGGATGACAACAGTTATCCTGTTGTAAAAAGGGTCGTTTAAGAATAGGCCTATCATCTCTGGTGCTCCTTACCTCCGCTACCAGTTGTTCAAAAATTCGCTAAAACATGCTTAATTTTATTTGAAGACTCACTTCAGCTTAGCGATCTCCTCCTTTAATGAATCTAACCAGACCGATTGATTCTCTCCAACACTTTCGGCCGCTTCAGCTGTGGATTCCTCCTTCTTCTGTCGCATGCTCATTTTCTTCTTAGTGGCTGGCCTGTTGATGACTAAATCCTTCATAGTGGGATTCAACCTGACTTCCAACCGTGAGTCTATAGCCGGCTTTGTGTGGAATTTAGTTGCTAGAATGTGCGCAAGGACCCTTTCCTCCTTATTCATAGGAATGTCTAGTATGTTGCCCGAATAACTAGTCTCACTCGATTTATCCTTGTCCATGTATCTCAGGTTGTGGATACCGAAATGATTTTTACAGAGAGCAGAAAGTCGAGCAATTTGGAGATTACTTCGGTTATGGATACGTAGATACCTTCATACTTGAGGATTGGTAGTTATAGAATTCCATTTATGAAGAGAAGACAGATTACGTACAAGAGCGTTGGGTTGCCATGCTCAGCCAATTCATTTCGAATGATTATCTTTTGAGTTCATTACATGGTGGCATTCAACTGACGTCACATGGCTACGAAGTACCGAACAAGTGAAACTGGGTGATCTGACTAACCGTCGCCCGCTCCATGAGTGGTGGATTTGACATCTTGAAGCACATGATACCCCGTCTTGGTGAAAGTGGTTTCGGCAAACCACCTTCTTGCACAGATGTATCTCTAAAGGCACCGCGCATCTATGTTTTCAAGACTTGGGTCTTATCTAGAATTGACATGGTGATAACACCAGGAAATCAAGAGAGATAATTCTGATGTATATATTGAACCAAGATGGTTCCTATTTTTTAGGAATTATTGAATTGTTAGATTGACAAGTTTCGATGGCTGCACGTTTTTGCAGAATTAACAACAACTAGATCAGATCAGACCAGTGTGGACTCCATAGGAATGGAAGAAGCACAGGGGAATTACAGTCAGCAAGATGAGAGAAGAGGGGTGGATGTCCATTTGGGCATTGAAGGAACGAACTCCAACGGACATGGAGAAGAAGGGAATGAAAACATAAATATGGATGAGACCATTAAGAATTTGCAGAAGGATGTCCAAAGCCATAAAACTGATAATGAAAGGCTTATGAGAGCCAAAGAGCAGCAGGATGATTTCAACATGAAGTTATTGGAGGGCTTGAACCGAATAGAAAAGAAATTGATTAAGGAGAGTGTCTCAAGTAAATCTGGAAGTCACCAACCTTCGGATGAGAAAAGAAAAGCAAAAAGTGTTAGTAGACATCACCATCATTCCCCAAGGCATTCCAATAAGAGAGCAGGAAACAACTCAAGTCTATCCCCTGTCAGAAGGTGTGAGAGGTATGGGGTGGATGTGCTGCGAGGAGAAATGAACAAAATAAAACCTCCTACATTTGATGGTGAGCACAAGAAGGATTAAGATGCAGAAACATGGTTGTTGGGCATGAGAAAGTATTTTCAATTGCATAATTATTCTTCTCATGCAGAAGGTAGAATTTCTATCTATCAACTCAAAGGAAAAGCCTCCATGTGGTGGGATCAACTTGTGCAGGTGCAACACATTGAAGAGAAAAGTGTTACTTGGAGGGAATTCAAGAATTATTTTGAGAAGAAGTACTTGACAAAGAGATACTATGACAAGAAAATGAAAGAGTTCTTTGAACACAAGCTTGGAAGTATGACCATAGATGAATATGAGAGAAGGTTTCTAGAACTTCTGAAGTATGTCTCTTTCATCAAGGATGAGACAGTCAAAATTCAAAGGTATTTTAGTGGATTTCCATCATTCATCAATGAAAAAATACAGTATGATGATCCCAAGAAATTAGAAGAGACCATAAGGAGAGCTAAATGCCTATATGATCAACAGAAAGCAAGGCCAACTTTCCAAGAGGCTTGGGAAGATAATAAGAAATTCAAGATGGATCAGAGGAAGAAGGGAGATAAGCCACCATTCTTCAGAAATAATCCATAAGGACAACAAACGCCTAAAGAACCCAGAACGATTGACATAGGGAGTCAAGGGCCAAGGCAACCACCTATGCAATATTGGGGTTGTAAAGGAGACCATAGGTTTAGAGATTGTCCTCACAGAGGTGAAAAAGGTAGGGTTGTTCACAATGTACAACAAGCTGAAACAGTGGAGGACATGGGCATATATGTGCCAAGGATTTATGCATCCCTGGACAATAAGAAAGAAGAGTATCAGTCCCACATGATTGAAGTGGAAGGTATGATCAACAACCAAACCATTCCTATTTTAATTGATTCAGGAGCTAGTCATAGTTATATAGACTTTAAGATGGTGGAAAGTTTGCAATTTCCAAGAAGAAATCATGGAAAATTTTGGTTGGTGCAACTGGCTACTAGAGCCAGAAGAAAAGTTAATGAGATGGTTAAGTCATGCCTCATAGACATGAATGGACTGAACACCAAGGTAGATTTAAACATCTTGCCTTTAGGTTCTCATGATTGTCTAATTGGGATGGATTGGTTGGACCAACATCACACTCTCTTAGACTGTCACAACAAATCATTTACTTACCTAGATGAGGAAGGGAAACTAAGGAAAGTACAGGGAATTCCTAGGGCAGTAACCATTAGAGAAATTTCAACATTGCAGCTAAAGAAATGTTACAGAAAAGGGTGTCAAATAATTGCAGCTCATTTGGCAGAGACACCTAGAGATAAGGTGCCAAATTTGGAGGATTATGCAGTCTTGGAAGATTTTGAAGATATGTTCAAGGAGGTACCCGAACTACCCCCAAGGAGAGACATTAATTTCTCTATAAATTTAATGCTTGGAGAAGCGCCAGTATCAAAGACTCCTTACATAATGAGTACACCATAATTGAAGGAGTTGCAAATGTAGCTTGAAGAACTTCTGAAGAAGAGGTATATACACCAAAGCATGTCACCTTGGGGTGCCCCAGTCTTGTTTGTGAGAAAGAAATATGGAACACTAAGATTGTGCTTTGACTTCAGACAGTTGAATAAAGTGACTGTTAATAACAAGTATCCTCTGCCAAGGATTGATGACCTCTTTGATCAATTGAAGGATGCAAAGATATTTTCAAAGATAGATCTTTGATCAGGATACCATGAGGTAAGGATTAAAGAATAATATATCGGCAAGACCACCTTCAGGACAAGGTATGGTCATTATGAGTTCACAGTGGTGCCATTTGGGTTGTCAAATGCACCATTTGTTTTCATGTGCTTAATGAATGGTGTTTTCTGAGAGTATTTAGACAAGTTTGTCATTGTCTTTTTGGATGACATTCTTATATATTCCAAGTCAGAGGAAGATCATGAACATCATTTTAGGATGGTGTTGCAAGTATTAAGGGAGAATCAGTTGTATGCCAAATTGCGCAAGTGCTCATTTTATCAGAAACAGATTCATTATTTGGGGCATATCATTTCAAAGGATGGGATAGCAGTGGATCCAGAGAAGATAGAGGCCATTAGAGAATGGTCAGCACCAAAGAATGTGACAGAGGTAAGATCATTCATGGGTCTTGTAGGCTACTACAGAATATTTATTGAAGGATTCTCAAAGAGTTCACACCCAATCACTTCTTTGCAAAGGAAGGGAGTGAAATTTCAGTGGACACTGGATTGCGAGAAGAGTTTCCAACACTTGAAATAATTATTGAAAATTGCTCCAATATTAAGGATCACAGACCCAGATGAAGACTTCATCATATGCACCGATGCATGTAATGAAGGACTTGGTGGAGTCCTCAGTCAAAATGGATTTGTCATATGTTATGAATCAATGAAGTTGAAGGATCATGAAAGGAATTATGCCACTCATGATTTGGATTTGGCGGCCATAGTGCATGCCTTGAGGAAATGGAGACACTACCTCATGGGAAATAGGTTTGAGCTAAGAACAAACCACAATGGTTTGAAATATTTATTTGATCAGCCAAATCTAAATGCTAGGCAAATCAAATGGTTAGAATTTCTAAGCGAATATGACTTTGATATAAAACATATCAAGGGGAAAGAGAATAAAGTGGCTGATGCACTCAGTAGGAAGGTGCATGAATCAAATGATACAACCATTAGCATGTATCAGACTAATATTAAAATAAAAATTATGGAAGCTGCAAATGCAGATCCACAATACAGAGAATTGGTAGCAATGCTCCAGTAGGGTAAGATGCCACAAAGGGTGGATAATTATAATTTGGGAATAGATGGAATACTGTTGCGCAAGAACAAAAATTTTGTTCCAAATTTCCAAGATTTGAAACGTATGATTTTGCATGAAATGCATAATGTTCCTTATGCAGGGCACCCTGGATATCAGAAAACCAGGGCAGCAATCAAGAGCCATTACTTTTGGCCAGGTATGAAGAGAGATATCGTCAAATACATTGCTAGATGTATGGAATGCTAGAAAGGTAAAGCTAAGAATAGGAATCCATGAGGGTTGTTGCAACCTTTACCCATTCTTGAATGGAAGTGGGAAGTGGTGACAATGGATTTTATTACGGGATTGCCTAGAACAGGCAAGCTGCATGATTCGATCATGGTAGTGGTGGACAAGCTTTCGAAAGTTGCCCATTTTACTCCACTGAAAACTACTCACAAGGAAGTAGATGTTGCTAATATTTTTATGAAGGAAGTGGCACGATTGCATGGAATTCCTAAAACAATTGTGTCCGACAGAACACCGAAATTCACCTTGAATTTCTGGAAAGGATTGTTCAAAGGATTCAGAAAGAATCTGAACTTTAGTACAACTTATCATCCTGAGTCTGATGGATAGACAGAGAGGCTGAACAGAGTGATAGAAGATATACTGAGAATGTATGTGATGGACAAACCATCAAAATGGGAATACTACCTACACTTGGTAGAATTTGCTTACAATAATGGGTATTAGTTATCATTGAAGATGAGCCCATTTGAAGCACTTTATGGCAGAAAGTGTAATACTCTAGTGAGTTGGGATAATCCAACTAATAGGACAGTAGTTGGGCCAAAGTTGCTCAAGGAGATGGAGGACCAAATGATAAAGATTAAGCAGAATTTAAAAGTTGCCCAAGACAGGAAGAAAAGTTATGTCAATAAGAACAGAACCCACATAGAATTCAAAGTGGGTGATCATGTTTTCCTGAAAATAAAAGGTAACAAGAGTTCCCTGAAGCTGGGAAGCTGAGCCAAGTTGGCAACTAGATTTTGTGGACCATTTGAAATACTAGAGAGGATTGGTCCAATTTCTTATATGATTGCATTGCCTGCATCTATGTCTGTTCATAATGTCTTCCATGTATCATTGCTAAAGAAATATATACTTGATGCTAATCATGTTATTGATTGGAATGTGATTCAAGTGGAGCAAGAAGGCGCTTTTCAAGTGCATCCAGTGTGCATTTTGGACTGGAAAGACAAGCATCTCTGGAACCGAGCCATAGGGATTGTAAAGGTTCAATGGACCTGGTACGGTCCTAAGAATGCTACTTGGGAGCATGAGGATGCAATGCAGACATAATACCCGCATCGTTTTGAAAATTTTTGAAAACTCTATTGTATATGGGTGTATGCTGCACCGAGGACAGTGCATAAATAAGGGGAGGGGATTGTAATATCCCTCCACCGAACCAAATTGTAAATGTAATATAAGTGTACTTAAGTTGGTGAGCTATTTTGACATCATTTGTAATGCACTTCCCATGGCATAGTGCACGCATGAACTGCACAGTAAAACGATGTAGTATGCACATTCCCAGATAACACGCGTAGTAACCAAAGTGCATGCAGTATGGAGGACAATGAGCTTTGTGTATATGATATGTGTTATAGGATGGTGAGCCAGTTATTATAAGCTGTGATGCGTATGTTTTGGTATTAGGCCGGAGTGCCTAGATGTTAAGGTCCAGTGCACCTATTTTGTACATGACTCATGATTAATATAAAATACATCGTTGCATGAAGACCGACCATGATAAAAGATACGGGGGACTGAAATTCACCAGTTAGGGAAAGGGAGGGCCAAAAGTCAAGGAAATATTATATTAATATTTCCTAAAGCATAAGGTATGGATAATTATTTTATCCTATGTTCTAAAGTTGGGGACAAGTGGACCAAAGCAGCTTCCGATATGACAAGTGTCAAGTTGGGGACATGCATTCATATCGCGGGGGGACTTAGCTCATTTGGTCACTTTTTCATGGGGAATTCTTACGAGAAGCTTGACCATCATTCTCACCATCACTTTTCACAAAGAGTTTTACAATGATTCCTTCCATCACTCAGTTATCCAGTCAGTGATTCCATGACCATTTTTACTCATGCAATCAATTATCCTTGAGACATCCATTTCACCATATCTGAGCCTGTTTCCATAACCTTTTCTGGTTGGTGTACTTGGTTAGCTTGGAGCGAGATTGAAGAAGCGGGTTGTCAGGCCCGTGAGAAATTCTCCGAGCGGGAGAATTGTTGGGGATTGATTCCCAAAGGTGCTAAACTGCAGCTACAGTGCTCTGAGACTTCCAATCTTACCTGTTGTTGAAGCCTTGGAAGGGAAGTGGAGCAGCCGAGGGATTGTTGAGCATAGAAAGGGCACACTTCCTTGGGTGGGACATGCATGTGGGGAATGAGAGGTTGTAGGCTGTTAGTTGAGTGAGCACCTGAGACAGAGTCTTTCCTGTTGTCCATGAGCCTTATCCTAGTTAGGAACCCTTTACCTGGGTGGATTTTAGTCCCATCTTGGGGGTGACTCACTTTTGAGAGTGATGAACAGTGTAGTCTAAGGCTGGGAGGTTCGTGGATTATCTGTGCGCAGTTGGTGAGAATCTTTCCAAGATAAGTACCAATCGTATGATAAAATGATATGTTGCATCATTATTTACGTGATTATGTTTGTTATTTACATGCCTATGTTATAGTTTATCATATATGTGAATATAACTATCTATATGTTTATGGGTATTTCCTTGTATATGCTGCATATATGTGGTTACCGTTATTTCAGTATAAAATCATATATTACAGAATGTAATTGTTGTTTATGTTTATATGTAAATATTTCGCAAGAATGTTGTATGTATATGAATAAGTTGCATGCAGTTTGAAGAGAAAATTGATGTGGCATAGCTCAGTTGATTACTGGGTATGTTGTCGTATGTTCCGTAGTAAGAGAACAAAAGCATTCCCTAGAGTAGCATGTATGGCCTATTTAAGGCTGGGGATGTTACCAACTGGTATCAGAGCATGAGAGATTTCTCTAGAGTGGCATCCCCCGGCCTGCGGGTGGTCGAGGGAACGTTACAGGTCGCATTGTTGCTGGAGGAGACTATGGTGGTGCCAGTGGCAGTGATAGCCGAGGAGCTGGTACTGTAGGCTGTTAGGGCTCACGGAGGTGCGAAGTCTATGTTCTGTTTATAGAGATTGAACTACCACTAAAATGCCCAAGGATCAAAGCCTGCGGAGATAGTGAATGATGTGATAATAGGCATGATTTTCTATGGGATGCAACACTACTTACATATTCGCTTATCAACTGCTGGAGAACATACAAGTCAACAAGATGCTTCTGGAAAGAGATTAGTGCTGCCAAAAGCCAACGTTATTGAACGAATGAAAAATTTAAGAGTCATCGCAATATGTTGGATGAACTTGAGAGCATTTGCTGGAATACAGAAAATAGACGAGATGTTGAAAGCAGAAGCTCAAGTGCTTTGGGGAAATCAGGTCGTATTTGTACCTCTGCGGCTACCTATAATGAGAAAGGTGGAAAATCCTATGGAGTTCGTGAGAATGGAAAAGCGTATCATGGACATACATAAAATATCAATAGGATCTTTTATCAATGTCATATCTTGCTGTAAGATATGGGATCTGCATAGTGATCTATGGAAGAACCATGTTGAGGCCAAGAGAACAGAGGTCACGCAAACTGGCGTCATGAATGGTGAGGATTCACATGCCCTATGTAAATATCAGAAGAGGAGAAGATTTATCTCTTGTGTGACTTCCATTTTCATATTGGGAAAAATATAGTTTTCCCTTGCTGGCTTGGAAAGTGACCAATAGTTTTTCCGTTGTGTGTGCCATTTTTTGTAGTTTCATTTTGTGGAGAATAAAGTAGCAAGGATAGATTCGTTGTGGGAGTCATCTCGTAGAGAATCCGCTAGTGATGTTGTGACTTGTGTTAGCATGACATGTGACTGGTTTGAAGAAGTAGTTGTGGTCGTGGTCGTGGTAGTACATGGGGTGGAAGGGGTTCATGGGTTCGTGTCCCTGCCCATTTTGAACCTCAAAGGTTTGAAACTCGTGGTGGTCATTTCATTGGTCGAGGTCAAATTGGAGGTCCAAGCTTAAAGCATCCTTTGGTACAAAATTCATATCCACCTGTATCATAGAGACTTCCAAGTAGGCACTTGCCACCATTTTAAAGGGCACAAGATAGGCACTCGCCATCTCCAACATATGCAAGGAGTAATTCAAAGAGTTTGGTTGTTGGATAAATATAGGAAAGGGTCTTACATGTCTGAAAGTGGAGTTGACTTCTCACAATTCCAAATATCATACGGTGGTCAAGGCAGAGCCGACTGGAGGAAGTATTGTTTTTCAAGTGTTGGTTATCCTCACGAGTTTGCCATTATTTATAAGCTTGTATGCATTTATTGAAGTATTTTTTGTCTTTAATGGTTATAAGTTTATTAAAAAAATAATTATAAGCTTATGTTGAATCATTAAAAGGGGAATAACTTATGTATGGTGATTATAAGCCCGCTTATGTTGATTTTGAGAATGGTGAATTAAAGTTGGCCCTCCATCTCATCGTTGTGAAGAATAAAGGTCGAATTTTGAGAGTTTAATCAAAGTCACTTTATTAACAACGATGAAGGAAAAAAATGTTGATTTAGGTGTTTGTTTGAATGGAAAAAAAAGAGGACGGGATGATAAATGGAAACAATGGTGACGGTAAAGTTACTATGTGAACATTTTTCCTCTGGAGTTGTAAATTAAATGATTGCATGTAAATGGGCATACAACTGTAAGACCTGAATAGGCATCTGTACCCCTGGGCTATTGAGTCACCTATGAAAAGTATAGATATAGATTTAGGTATACCTAAGACGGGTGGAGGCATGTATGTGTGGTTTAACCTTGACTCGGTAAATGAGTCATGAGTTAAACTTTGTCTTAGGTCAACAATGGTGGGTTTCAGGTCTATGTATTTCGGTTTCCCATGGTATGGTGCCCATGATATTGCATGTACTGATGCCTATTCAAAGGCTAAGTGAAACTCCATTGTAAATGGGCCTGGAGGTAAGCGACAAAAGCTTACTTGGCTAGCTTGGCTAGATTTGGTCAAGGGAATGTTCATGTCAAGGTGGAGCATTGAGACTCCATTGTACATGGGCCTGGAGATGAGCAGTGAAGGCTCATTTGGAAGTCTTTGCCAGATTGGGATAATCTCTTTGAATTCAATATTCGAGGTAGAACATTGAAGGTGTTCAGGATCGCAACAGAATATTTGTTTGCAAGATCAAGAATTCATTGTATGGCTTGGAAAGCACATCCAGAAAATTGGTACAAGAAGTTGATTCCTTCATGGTGAGACAAGATTTACAAGAAGTGAGTGTAACCATTGTGTTTATGGTACCCACTATCTTGGTGTTTAGATTGTTGATGATATGCCTGTAGCAAGAAGTAGCATGGTTAAGATCAACAAGTTGTCTCAGTTGACGTTGACGTTCGAGATGAAGGATCTGGGAGAAACAAAACAATCTTGAGCAAAGAAATTCACAGAGACAAGATTGATGGTAAGTTTTGGGTTATCACAACTTGAGTACATGGTAACGATACTTAAGTAATTCAGTATGAATGATGTGAAACTGGTAATTTTTATCTTTTTTGGCTTTCCATTATAAGTTTTCTTCAGCTTTGTGTCCAAGTGATGAAGAAGAAAAGGGTTGTATGTCTCGTGTATAGTGTGCTAGTAGAAATATTGATGATTACGATGAAAGGATGAGATATTTGATGAGTAGTTGATGTTGTTAGTGGTCACATCACAAATCCAGGTGGAGCATTGAAATGGGTACTTCGGTTTTGGAAGGACTAGTATCACCTATCTTTAGGTTGCAAGAAGATAATGAATGGACAATGTCATGGTATCAGGTAAATTGATTGTCAAGGTGGAGATTGTTGGAATATGACAACCAATTAACCAATTGTGGTTAAAGTGGTTCATGATTTCCTCAACAATATTCTATTGTTGGATTTAGTTAAAATTAATTAGAAAAAGAAGGGAGAAACAATTAATGTAATCAGTTTTATATAACTAAAGGAGAGGTTGTATAAATATGTATGCATGAGAGGTAGATTGAGAGCAAGGGGCTTCAATCCCTCTCCGGGCTACTAGTTGTAATCTCATGTTAAGCAATAAAATGCTATTTCCATTGTCATGTGGATGTTTCCCTCACCCTGAGGGTTCTACCACATAAACCTGTGTCTCCTGTGTGTGATTTCTATTCTGTGTTTGAAATCATGTTTCTATGTACTTGTTTATCCTTCCGATGCACAATAGTTGCAATAAGGATGTATGAGAAAGTTATTGCTAAGTTTAAAAATACTGAGGTCTGGTCAAAAGATATTAATTGCAATATCAAATTCAAACAAGGTTGTCCCTTGTCCCCTACCCTTTTTTTCATATACATTGACAAGTTAGAAGATTTCTTGGAAAACGCAAGTTCTGTCAGCCCTACTCTCACTAGTATAGTGATCAATCTTCTTCTTTATGACAATGATATTGTTCTTATGGCAAGGAGTCCCCATGATCTTGAAAACCAACTAAGAATCTTGGAGGAGTTTTTCTCCAATATGGGTATGACTGTTAATACTGATAAGACTAAGGTCATGATTATTAAATCCAATAAGATCTCTTATGATACCTCCATATATGACACCAACAACTTGGAGGAAGTGACTTCATACAAATATCTTGGAATTGATATTCATCACAAGCTCAATTGGAATTATAGCATTGAGAAAAGAATTATTGGGGGATGGAAAGCTCATTATGGGTTTGAAAACAATTGTAAATCAACTGATCTTTGGAGTTGGGATAAGAAGAAAATCTTATTTGAGACTATTGTTACACCTGTTATTCTTTATGGATGTGAAGTCTGGGGCTATAGTATCTCTCGTGAATCCTTGATAAATATAGAGAAAATACAAAAGAATTTTATAACCTATAATCTCAAAACTAAAGGAAATACGCCCTATCCCATCCTCCTCTTAGAAACAAACCTCTCCTCCATTGAGAGCATGGCTATGACTACATAATGTATAAGAACAAGTTGAACAACATGGAAGACAAGAGGCTTCCTAAAATTGCTTCAAAATTGATTCATTACCATCATCGACTCAAACGAGGATGCATAAAGATGCCCAGTCTTGGATAAACTATTGGGAAATCATGGAAGACACCATTTTGCAGAATAAAGATACTATTAAAAAAAACGTCAAATCAAATTTTAAGGAGAAAATGTGGTGTGATAAAGAGTTAGAGGAAAAAAGAAAATTAAGGTATTATAAGGATGTAATAAACCCTAATCTAGAAGATCAAAATTATCTATCCGTTTTGCAAAGTGTAAAGAAAAAAATAAGCATTACTAGGATAAGAACAAATTCTCATGAGCTCCATAGTGAAACTGGGCGTTGGTCAATTCCTAAAACACCATGGGATGAAAGAGCGTGTCACCTTTGTGACACTAAGAAGGTTGAAGATGAAAATCACTTTCTCTTAGATTGTCCAACCTATACCCATATTAGATCTCATTTTCAAAATATTTTTCACACTACCAACCTTTCTAACCTCTTAACTTAACAAAAGTATGGTAATCTTGGAAAGCTTCTCTTAATGCTTTTCGAGCATAGAAACAAAATTCTAAAGAATTGCAAGTAATCACTTACCCTCTTAAGGTCTGATAGACCAATTCGGTCTTAGTGGTTGTTAATCATCATCATCATCATCATCATAGTAAAAAGTTTATTTGAGGTTGAATCACTTCATACAATAAATAGATAAGAATCTATTTTTATCACAAGTTTAACTAAAAGGAAAAAGGATAAATGGAGTGTGGAAAAATTAAAGTTTGGAGTTGAAACATCTCTAAAAACATTGTGGAGAAAAACAAATCCAAAAGGGGCTTATAACTTATAATCTTGAAATTAAACGAAATACACCTTATTCTATCCTCTAGGTGTCTTTCCCCATTGAGAGCATGATTATAACTAGATACTTAATGTACGAGAACAAGATAAACAACATGGAACAAAAAAAGCTTCCTAAAATTGCTTCAAACTCCAATCAAAACCACTTTCAACTAAAACTTGGATGGCATAAAGATGTCAAGTCTTGTCTAGATTATTGAGGTATATCTAAATTTAAAAAAGATTGTGGCAGAATCAAGAATTATAAGATAAGAGAAAATTAATATATTACAAGGATGTGAATCTGGAAGAACAATATTAGATATTGTGGACATAACTTTGTGGAATTTATGTCCAATGTAATTCATGTGTAGTTGTGTGGGTTTCATGATTTTAAAATGTTTTCTTATAAGTCATATTTGGTGTATTCACTATTATACTCCTCTCAATGTGATTATTTACTTCGATTATTTCGTCTGGTCAAGTGGAAGGATGGTATAAGTAATTTGCTAATCAATTCATTTTGCATGTCTACACTATTCTATTGGGTCAACCACTTTCAAGAATGCCAACTGAATTTTGCCAATTTTTTTCAATTAAGCTAGGAAAATTGGACTAATGATGAGTATCTTTATTAGGACTAGGAAACATGGAATAATGATGAGTATCTTTAGGACTGAACTATCATCTGAGAATGGTATAAGTAATTTTCTAATCAATTCATGTTCCATGCCTACACTATTCTATCAAGTCAACCACTTTCAAGAATGCCAACATAATTTTGCTAAATTCTTCAATTAAGCTAGGAAACCTGGACTAATGATGAGTATCTTTATTAGTACTAGGAAACCTAGACTAATGATGAGTATCTTTATTAGGACTGCACTATCATCTGAGTGTATGGAAATGAGGTTGAACCCTATTTTTTACCACTACACATTACATCACAAGCTTTTACATAAGAATATTCTAGATATAAATTTGTAGTTGATTATTTTCATTTCATTTCAAAAAACCAAAATTCATCTTTTGTGTCATCGGCTCAAGTTTTCTCTATTATTGTCAAGAGTAGATTTTTTGTAGATATTGTAAATAAATTAATTTCTTCTTTAAGATTAAATAAATTTGACATTTGGAAGTATGATCCTCATGAGGTGATTTAAGAACAATGTATGTCTTTCAATTATGCACCTTATATGCATCACCCTAACCATGCGATTGAAATAATGGACAATAAAAATACCTAGGAAGAGGTGTAATAGTTTATGATGATGTGGATAATGAGTGGTAGCCTAAGGAAGGAGTCAAAATGAGAAACAAAGCTTAAGACAACTTATAGTATGGATTTTTATGTTGTAGATTCATAATGTAGAGTAATTGAAACAAGACAATTATCTAGTGGTGCAAGATGGGTGACTAAAGTGATGGAAAATTTGGTAGTGAAAGTTATTTCTGACCAGGAGGCTATAGGAAAAAGAAAAACATCTGAACTCTCTAGTGGACTTGAATATATGGATATCGATGAGCTTGACTTTAAAAGAGGAAAATTTAAAGAATCGGTCATGCATATTATTTCTCTCATTGAAGAGAGCTCAATTAAAATACCCCAGGAATGTTAGGCATCAGAAGAAAAACACAGCATAAAACAAGAGCATAAATGAGCAATATCAGACACGCATTAAACCAAGAACAACAAACATACAATTGGACACAATGATTTATGTGGAAACCCAATTAGGCAAAAAAAAAACGAGCAATGATAATCAGTATTATTTTATCCAAGGGATAATTACAATAGCCAACCCAAGCATACAACCATCCTTTTCTCTCATACACAAAACACCTCAGTATTGAGTCTTTCTCTCACACACTCACTACACATTGCACTCACACCTCTATGGGTATGCTCGTATATATAACATCTATCACTCAGTTACACAGATTGATCATGAATAGATCACATAGTTACACGAACACTTCATAAATAGATTGCATGCATGCACCTTAACATAGCTGCATGCATGTGCATGTGACCGCATGAGGAAATGCCTTGGCATGTTTCCAACAATCTCCACCTTGACAACAATTTACCTCATATATCATGCCCTTAATTAATTCATCACCTTTTCTACAAGCCAAGAGAAGCCAAAGACCATCACAACTCTCCAACTTCTCTGACAATATTGTTACGTCCTACACGATGCACTCCAACATGGATCATTCTGTCTCCATTGGTAAACTATCCAAAAAACCGATGCACTTGTCCAAATCTCATGAATCATAACCACAGACCAAATCACTACAACCACTGTAGATGATACTTTTTTTTCTGGCTTTGAAGTGTTGGAGTTACTTCACACACACCTAGGATTTATTTTTCCTAAGGTTTTTCCTTGTTTGTTAGTCATAATTAGTCATTATCCACTATCCTATATTTTAGGGGAGAATATTCCACCTGGAGAATATTCTCTTCCAGTTGACACTTCAGTTTGACTAGTTGAGTTGAGTTTAGATGCTGCAATGGTTTTGTCACCATGCAACATTGGGATCATCACCAGCTAATGCACACTTGCCTTGGGATCATCACCAGACTGGAACATTACCCTTGATTTCCTGAGTTAAGTCCTCACTACTCTATGTTCAGTCAGTTAATTGAAGACTAGTTGACTAGTTAACTCAGCTAGGTGGCAGTTCACTCTCGTAACTGCCTGAGAGACTAGACTAGGTGAAAGTTCACTCCTGTAACTATTGGTGTGTGTCTAGATCACTCTAGACCACCACTATGGCTCATTAGTTACTCATGTATCCTATATCTATTGTAAATTATTCACTCTTTGAGTGTGGAATACGGTTAATGAAAATTCTTTCATTCTTTCTCTCCTTCTTCTTTCTCCAATTCTCTCTACAAATGTGTGTATTATTTTTTATCTAGATCTTTTATGTGCAGGTTCAACACATTTACATGGTATCAGATCCCACGGACTTCTAAGCAAAATCTACACCAAATTATTTTTGCAGGTACTAAAGATTGAAGAACGCATAAAATATGGAATTTATGTTTTACTCACTGATAATACTTCTCATGCCTCATAACTATTTGGAGTGGAAGCTAGAGATTTTACTTATTCTCAGAAGTAGAGGCTTATACCAAATAACCATGGAAATGGAAGTAGAGCTTGATTCTGCCAATGAGAAAAATGACTTTCTCAATAGACAAGATATGGCCATAGGATTTATCTGTTTGTCTATTTCTCCATAAATTCTCCACCAAGTATGTGATGTCACACAAGAATTCACTCCAAATGAATTATGGACCATATTGGAGGTTCTACCTAGGAATGAGGAAGATTGTGAAGATTGCATGCAGGGGATTGGAAAGATAGAGTTAGAAGATAAGCCATTAGAAGATCAAGTCTCTTATTATGAAGAGTCTTCTACAAACGTTTTTGCACAAATTTGTATCCCATTAATTGAAGATGATGTATACTCCATTTCATATTTGTTTTATGAATTTCAAGTGGAAGATATATGGAATGCATCTCAGGGGTCACATGCAGACACTTTTCCATGCGCAATGCATGCATCTCAGGAGACAAAAAGGGAGCCGTGCACATCAGACTCAATTATGATATTTTTTTAGCACAATTTGCATAAAACAATTGGATATTTGAATTCCTCTCGGGAAAATATCCAATTTCAAAAAAAATTGACTGGAACGGAGTTTGGGAAGTGAAGTTATGATAATTTTAAAATCAACAAAATTTTAGCGCTTTTCTGGAAACGACCGCATGGTTTTCAAAATTTCATCCAAATTTTATTTTGATATTTTTCATTACAAGAAGAGAAAGTGGATATGTGTGGAAATCTCAATGATGCATCTACTTCATCATATCCATGCAAACATCTACATCTTCAACAAAATATTCAATGAGCACAAACTTGCACAGTTGCGAGGTCTTCTTGGAGTGAAGGACAGGGTTGCTTAGCAACTGTTTTTTGTTCCTTCTCATTTTTATTTTTTTTATGCATTGTAATTTGAGGGGGGTTTTTTCCCATGACTTTTTCCCTCTTTCCTTGTTTAGTTCAGTGTATCTTTTGTATTTGGGTACCTAACATGGCCTTGTTTCCGGGACCCATTCTTTATTTTCACCATAGTGATGTTCAGGGGGGGTGTTGGAGTTACTTCACACACACCTAGGATTTATTNATTTTTCCTAGGTTTTTCCTTGTTTATTATTCATAATTAGTCATTATCCAATCTCCTATATTTTAGGGGAGAATATTCCACCTAGAGAATATTCTCTTTCAGTTGACACTTTAGTTTGACTAGTTGAGTTGAGTTTCGATGTTGCATTGGTTTTGTCACCATGCAACATTGGGATCATCACCAGCTAATGCGCACTTGCCTTGGGATCATCACCAGCTAATGCACACTTTCCTTGGGATCATCACCAGACTAGTGCATTACCCTTGATTTCCTGAGTTAAGTCCTCACTACTCTATGTTCAGTCAGTTAATTGAAGACTAGTTGACTAGTTAACTCAGCTAGGTGGCAGTTCACTCCCATAACTTCCTGAGAGACTAGAGTAGGTGACATTTCACTCCCATAACTGCTGGTGTGTGTCTAGATCACTCTAGGCCACCACTATGGCTCATTAGTTACTCATGTATCCTATATCTATTGTAAATTTTTCACTCTTTGAGTGTGGAATACGGTTAATGAGAATTCTTCCATTCTTTCTCTCCTTCTTATTTCTCCAATTCTCTCTGCAAATGTGTGTATTATTGTTTAGCTACATCTATTCTGTGCAGGTTCAACACATTTACATGAAACACCCATTTCCATGCTCCTGACCTGGTTTTTCCATGTGTCTACTGACAACACCAATTGCACATGAAATGATGACCATTTCCCCATCAATTTCATCAAACTTACTATTAGTATATAATACTCTAGACATATAACCCTTTTCTTCTTCATCAATTAGGACAACACCAATTGCACGTGAAATGATGACCATTTCAACAACACCAATTGCATGTGTCTACTGACAACACCAATTGCACGTGAAATGAATTTTTTACAACTCCAAGGTAAATACTTTTTTTTTCTTTCACGGTGACTCAACCATCACCGCTCTTGTTGTTGCCTTGTTGTTCAAGTAGATCCCACATCTTGATCTTCCATAGCTAAAAGTTATTCTTGCCACTTAAATTTTCCACCTCAAACTTGGAACTCTACACTTTCTCCATTAGCACAAAAAAAAACCACCCAAACCATAACTTATACTAGACTGAGCCCTTTAAAAATGGAGGAATAATATTATATTCAAGGTTAAAACCCCAAAATATAACTTTTAATTAAAAAAATTCAAAAACAAATGAGTGTTAAAAAAAAATCTTTATTAAAAAACATCACCTCTTCATTTAATAGGACACCTCCACTCTTTTAATACATCCACTCATTTAACATAAAGGCAATAAAAAATTTCTTGTGCATAAAGAATCAAAATTCCACTTTCATTACCTCGTAAGTCCACTTTTATACTTTGTAAATCTCATGCATACAACGATTATTGCACCCTCCACAAGTTGACTAGTGCGATGATCCCATAAATTTCAAAGAGCTAAACTCTTCGACCAACTATCGCCCCCTCTCTTGCCAACGAGATTTAAATAGTTCTTACCATCAGATCACCCATCAAAACAGATCAGAATCCCTTCGACACTATGGATACACAACGAAAATTTGCAGTGCTAACCAATATCGCCTTTGTAATGAATCTGTCCTCTTCCAACACGCGGCACTCAGAGTGATCTCTATCAAATAGGTTTGTCTCTACCTTAGCACACACAAATATGCTCAACTTGGATCAGCATTGGGTTTCACAACCTCCACAGGCTTAAGCGAATTTGGGCAAAGGGTTTTTGGGCTCCAGCTCTCCAACAAACTAGACAGAGAAAAAAATAAATTGCATGCGTTCCTCCTCAAGCGACCAACCTTTCTCTTTTGCACCGCTCTTTCCAGAGACCTCCTCCTATTATTTTTGAGAACCAACAAATGTCGGAAACCTTTGAACCCTTGGCTCTGTATTTAACCAATGTAGGCTTCCTCACGTGCATAGATGATCAACTCTTTCTTCTATTGAATGCTAAGGAACTCGTCCGCTCTTCTTCTTTCTCTGTGAACTGATTTTCAACGATCAATTTTTTTCTCCTCAAGCTCTGATACCACTTGTTAGGTAGCAGAAGCAAAACACAACATAAAACTAGAGCATAAATGAGCAATATCAAACACGCATTAAACCTGGGGTGCCACTGGTGGCCATGGTGAACACGCGGCTAGCTTAGGGTGATGATTAGGTCTCAAACATGGATGATTTTAGGGGCTAAATTCTGCTCATGGGTTAATTTTCCAAGGCTTTTCCCAGAAAACGATTCGTTATTCTAAAAACGATTCACCCAAATTTTATACGATAAAATTATTTAACCTCAAAAATCGCCAAAATTTTATACAAAATATATAAAATCCTTAGTAATTTGAATAATTTTACAAAAATATATCCAAACATTTATAGTTGATATATGAAGGATTAGTAAGATTCACTAAGGTTTCTACATTTTAAAATAAATTTCCATCCTTAAAATCATCCCTAGTCTCAAAACGTTTTATGTTCTCCTATTTTCTACTAAAATGTGAACACGAGCTCAGGTATAATTGTTGTGGTTTCCATGGGCACACGAGGTACAACCATTGCGCGACCTGACTTGCTATTCCAAAATATACTATATAATTTATTTTTTTATTTTTGTTTGTTTCTTGTTGTGCAAGGATTATTCTTCGTGGCCATGTTGCAGTGGAGTAAGTAGTGTGCTCGACTTCGAATACACTTCCAAAGAATTTATAAATAATAGATTTAGTATTAATTATGTATTTTTGGAGTTAACCCTAAATTTATTAATTACTATTTTTTTTTTCTGCATGTTTAAGTGTCTTTTTTTTTTCTTTTTAAACTCCGTCATGATTTTATATCGATTTTCTTTGGAAAGTGTGTATTTTCGTCCTTCGTGTATGCTTGTCCTAGGGTTTCAAAGATCTGTCCTAAGAATGCTTGTTTATCCCTCTATTTATTTTTTTTCTTTTTATGTAATTTTTTTGATACACTTTTCTTAAAATTAAATTGATATGGAACAATATTGCATTCTTTTTTTCTTTAGTTTTCTATTTTGTTTTCTTTAAATGTCTCAGCAACAAACTTCTGAGAAATTCGCTAACTTTAAGCTCTAGTTTTTTTTTCGGGGAATACAATTCCTCTTGTAGTAAGGGTTTATTATATACGTTTATGTTTATTTTTTAATATATATATATATATATAGACACACACAAAGTTTTCTTTATTTTCTTTATATATATTTACTTATTTTGAGAAATTCGCTAACTTTAAGCTCTAGTTTTTTTTTCGGGGAATACAATTCCTCTTGTAGTAAGGGTTTATTATATACGTTTATGTTTATTTTTTAATATATATATATATATAGACACACACAAAGTTTTCTTTATTTTCTTTATATATATTTACTTATTTTTGGTATGTTTTTAAGTTATACAACCCACATTATATATATATATATATATATATAAAAAAGTTATACAACCCACATTATATATATATATATATATATATGTATGAATTCTTATTTTTTTGTTTGTTATACTCCCATTTTAGTTTGTTGCATATATAAAAACATTTATTTTTAATATATATATATATATATATATATATATATTCAAAATTAATATTTCACTTTTCTTTGTATATAAATATATATAAATATACATTTCATAATGTTTTGTTTATTTTACAATATTTTTTAATCTAATTCTTATTAATTCTAAGTATGTGCAATTGAGGATTCTTACATGTGGTTCAAACATGGGAGAGTCTCCCTATCTTGGTGCAGATTCTTTCCTTCAAGGTTCTTTTGGGTAGTATGGGCACTCTCCTTTAAGGTTCTTCTGGGTAGTCTACACAGGGTTTTTGGGTCATTTTTTGTTGTTTCAGGGTTGTAAATAAAGGGTTTTAGGGCTGCATGCCCAAGTTTTCAGAGTTTTTTAAGGAACAATTTGCATAAATTTCATGTGGGTGGGTAAGACTTAAGTTTCAGTTTTGAAACCGAGCTCTGATACCATTGTAATATCATAATCCATGGGATTCATAACTAAAAGTACAATTATAATCAAATACCATGTGTAAGTCTAAATAATAAATTTATTACCAACAATTTCCAGGAATTTAATTCTTATATTTCACATTAACAACAAAATATCAATATTTATAACTTGATTAAGCCAACATAGTGGACTAGTAAAATACCTCTTGAAGATGAAGCCCTTTGAGATGATTAAGGCCTTTTTGTTGTTGAACAGTCTACTACCAAAAGCTTGAAACTAAAACCGCCTGAAACTGTTTCCTCCCATATGGCTAGGAATAGAGCCTCTCTGAATCCCTATCTCCAAGGAATCAAATTTCCTAGCCCCTGAGCCCAGAATCTCAGCAACACCAATGCCCTAGTAAATATCCCCACATAAATTTTGGCTTCTAGTCTCCTCCTCCTTTCCTCCTTCTCCCAATAGTTTTTCAAGGAAAAATAAGAAGACCTCTTCCAAGCCCCCTCCCCTCTACCTTATCCTACTCTCTCGAATCCCCATCCCCCATTCAATTCTCAACTACCTTATCCCCCCATTAATTCCCTCACCTACCATTAAATAAAAAAATGATTCAAATATATTTATTTTAATAATTAATTTAATTTAACTTAACAAATTATGATCATAAAAAAAATCAAATTGGGCTGTTACGATATGCCTGGATCTCTATTGATCTTGACCTTAGTCTTATCCTACTAAATAAGATTGTTCAAGAGTAAAAAAATTCTCAACAAATTTCAGTATTGGATTATGACAACATGATTTTTGTTGCGAGAGTTTCCAACAAACATGCCATTTGCAACAATTTTATCTAATAAATCATACCTCTTTGGGTAGAAACTATAAAATAAATAAACCCATTGGATGGTAATTATCAAAGAAGGAACCTTGAGGGAATCTCCAGCCCAATTTAGGGGTGACATGTTGCTGAAATATTGTGAGCGACAGAGTCTATGGTTGGGAGGAACGTTTGAGTCATGCACGTAGTTGGTGACTTTTCATAAGAGATAAGTGTCTTTCACATGTTTATTTAATTACTGTGTGCTTTAATGTTATATTTTAAATGGGTTTATCTTCTGTATGAATTTTCATCTGCATTTTGCAGTTAACTTTGTGCAATGTTAATTCTTGTGTGTGTGTATGTACTGAAGGGATAAAGCGCATAGAGGTTTGTGACATTTATTCCGATATTATGATTGAATTAAAAGAAGTGTATTCATAGAGAAAGAATCAACACGAGTCTGGGTGCAATACCTTAATAAGGTTGTGTGTAGTTAACTCAGTCTACTTGTAACAGGGAGTGTTATAAGTAATATATGTGCACTAGGAATTTTGAAGTATCATTGTCCAATAGCAAGCTTGAGCTACTATAGAGAATATACTAGAGGATAATGTTGATATTGTGTGAAATGGCCTAGCTTGGAAGGTTGGGGGATGTTACATTTTGGTATTAGAGCCATTGGTTCAACATTGGACTTGTATGGGCCAGATATTGGCGTGAAATAGACATGTGCGTTAAGTATTGGTGTTGTGCAGTGCAGAGTTTGTTTTTCATAGAAAACCATTGGTGCATGGTATATAGTTGTGATGCACCTAAAAAGAACAATGTGGGGGTGTGCACACTAGTGTATGGATGT
The DNA here is from genome assembly GCA_032191745.1 of Picea mariana. Lineage (NCBI taxonomy): Eukaryota > Viridiplantae > Streptophyta > Pinopsida > Pinales > Pinaceae > Picea > Picea mariana. The sequence continues at coordinate 20,233 of JASDQU010013557.1, read as the reverse complement.
TAAAAATAATCCAAAGAAAAAAAGAAAAGAAAGGATTATGAGAAATTGTGCATAGATTTCATAAAACTTCGCATTAATTAGTCTAAGAAATCTTGTTCACTGCACTTTTTGCAAAATTAACAACAATTAGTTTAGGGAAAGATTAACGAAGAGATTAAAACCATGGTAGGTTTGCATAGAACCTATAGTGAAGATGGAGAAATGGAAATTTTGTACGTTGGTATGGGTGTTGAAGGTAGATAATCCAATGGACATAGGGAAGGCTTAGAAGAGAGCATGAACTTGGTAGAGACTATAAAAAGTTTGCAAAAGGAAATCCACAATTATAAAGCCGATAACGAAAGGCTTATGAAAGCCAAGGAGGAACAAGAAGGCTTCAACATCAAGTTTATACAAAGCTTGGATAGAATTGAGAAAAATAAGATTAAGGAGACAGAGACAAGTAGGTCAGGAAGACACATATCTCATGATGAGGGAAGAAAAAAAAAAGTGTTGGAAATCATCTCCATCACTCTCCAAGATATTCAACTAGGAGAGTGCGTACTATCTCGAGTCCATCTCCTGTCATAAAACATAAGAGAAGGACTAGTGTGGACGAGCTACAAGGGGAAATGAATAAGATCAAGCCTCCTACTTTTGATGGTGAGCATAAGAAGGATGTGAATGCATAAAATTGGTTGTTGGGTATGAGGAAATAATTCCAACTTCATAATTACTCCTTGCAGGAAGATGGGTGATTTGTCATTTATCAGCTAAAGGGGAAAGCATCAATGTGGTGGGATCAGTATGTGCAAGTGCAATGCATTGATGAGAAGAAGGTTACATGGAGGGAATTCAAGTGATATTTTGAAAATAAATATTTAACCAAGCACTATTATGATAGGAAAATGAAGGAGCTCTTTGAACTCAAGCTTGGGAGAATGACCATAGACGAGTATGAAAGGATATTTTTAGAGATGTTGAAATATGTGCCTTTTATCAAGGATGAACGAGTGAAGATTCAACGGTACCTGAGTGGGATGCCATAGTTTATTAGCAATAAGATACAATATGATGATCCCAAGACATTCGAAGAAACCATAAGGAGAGATAAATTTCTCTATGATCAACAAAGGGGAAGACCGACTTTCCAAAAGGCTTGGGAAGACAAGATCCAAAGCAAGGTGGAATAGAGGAAGAAGGCGTTAAGCCACCATTTTTTAGAAATACTACGCAAGGAAAACCAATTTCCAAGGAGCCCAGAATGATTGAGGAAATGGAAACCAAGCCAAGGCAGTAGCCAATGAAGTGTTGGGGTTGTGAAGAAAACCATATGTTTATAGATTTCCCTCAAAGAGGTGAAAAAGTGAGGACTGCACACATTGTATGGAAAGTTGCCACAGTTGAAGATATGGGTAGAAATGTGCCAAGGATTTATGCAGCCTTGGATAACAAGAAGGTTGAGTTTCAGTCGTACATGATCAAGGTGGAAGGTAAGATTAATGACCAACCCATCTCTATTTTAATTGACTCAGGAGCTAGTCATAGTTATCTAGATTCTATGATGGTGGAAAGATTCAATTTATCAAGAAGCAAGCTTGGAAAAACATGGTTGGTGTAGTTAGCTACAAGAGAAAAAAGGAAAATTAGTGAAATGCTTAAGGCATGTCCAATGGAGATGAATGGACTGTGCACAAATGATGATTTTGATAGTATACCTTTGGGATCATACAATTTCCTCATTGGTATGGATTGGTTAGACGAGCACCATGTTGCACTGGATTGTTACAATAAGGCTTTTACTTTTTTGAATGAGGAAGGGAACTTAATATCAGCTCAAGGAATTCCAAGGGTTGTAACTATTAGAGAATTTTCAACCTTGCAATTGAAGAAAAGTTATAGGAAAAGGATGTCAAGTATTTGCCGTGCACATGGATAAAGTGCCAAGTATTGAAGAATGTGAAATATTGAAAGAGTATGAGGATGTCTTCAAAGAGATATTGGGATTGACTTCGAAAAGAGATATTGATTTCTCTATAAATATGATGATGGGAGCAACACCTGTATCAAAGACTCCTTATCGGATGAGTACACCAGAAATGAAGGAGTTGAAAATGCAACTTGAAGGGATTCTGAAGAAGGGGTATATACACCCAAGTGTGTATCCTTGGGGTGCACTAGTTTTGTTCGTGAATAAGAAGGATGGTATGTTGATACTTTGTATTGACTTAAGTCAATTGAACAAGGTAGTAGTAAAGAACAAGTATCATTTTCCAAGAATAGATGATCTCTTTGATCAGTTGTGGGGTGTGCAGATATTTTCAAAGATTGATCTCAGATATGGATATCACCAAGTGAGAATAAAGGAAGAGGACATTAGTAAGACTGCCTTTATAACAAGGTATTGACATTATTATTTCACAGTGGTGCCTTTCGGGTTTTCAAATGCACCAGTTGTCTTCATGTGTTTAATGAATGTATTTTTTAGAATTTAATTAGATAAGTTTGTCATTGTATTTTTGGATGAAATACTTATTTACTAAACATTTGAGGAAGAGCATGAGAATTACTTGAGGATGGTGTTGCAGTTATTGAGGGAGCATTAACTTTATGCAAAGTTGAGCAAGTGTTCATTTTACCAAAGACAAATTCATTAATTGGGTCATATCATTTCATAGGAAGGAATAGTTGTGGACCCATCAAAAATAAAATCCATTGAGGAATGGCCAACACCAAGAAATGTCACAGAAGTGAGATCCTTTATGGGACTAGAGGGGTACTACAAAAATACATATTGAAAGATTCTCAAAGATTGTGCATCCAGTTACATCCCTGCAGAAGAAAGTTGCATGACTTGAGTGGACTCTGGATTGTTCAAGGAGTTTTTATCACTTGAAGAGTTTGTCGACAATTGCACCAATTTTGAGAATTGTCGATCCTGATGCAGACTTCATTATGTGCACAAATGCAAGCAAGGAAGGAATCGACAGAGTCCTGAATTAGAATGGACATGTGGTATGTTACGAATCAAGGAAGTTGAAAGAACATGAATTGGAATTGGCAGCCATAGTTCATGATTTGAAGATGTGGCATCATTATTTCATGAGTAAAAGATTTGAGCTAAGGATAGACCATAGTGGTTTGAAGTATAGTTTTGGAAAACCAAGCTTGAATTCTAGAGAAAGCAAGTGGTTAGAGTTCCTTAGTGAGTATGACTTTGACATAAATCATATCAGGAGAAAAGAGAACAAGGTGTGTGACGCACTCAGTAGGAGGGTGCATGAGATGCATGCTACAACCATTAGCATGTACCAGATAGATTTGTGTGACAAAATTTTAGAAGTTTCCAAATTAGATCTGCGATATGTGGACATAAAGGAAAACTTACAACAAGGTATGTTGTAGCAAAAAATTGAAGGTTATGAGTTAAGAGAGGATGGGATCCTCATGTATAGACATAGAGTCTATGTGCCAAATGATCATGAATTGAAAAGCCTAATATTTTTAGAGATGCATAAGGTTCCTTATGCTAGACATTTAAGTTTCAAGAAGACACTTTTTGTAGTCAAGAAGCAATACTATTGGCCAGGTATGAAAGAGGATGTTGTTGATTTTATTGCTAGATGCCTCAAAAGGTCAAAGCCGAGAACAAACATCTAGTTGGTTTTCTACAGCCTTTTTCCCATTCCTAAGTGGAAGTGGGAAGTTATAACGATGAATTTTATAACTAAGTTGACTAGGACTGCCAAGAAATATGATTATGTTAAGGTGGTGGTGGAAAATTTTACTAAAGTTTCCCATTTTATTCTAGTGAAATCGACGCACAAGGCAGCAAATATTGTTGATATATACATGCGATAAATTTCTAAATTGCACAGTATGCCTAAGGCAATTGTGTCTAATAGAGATTCCAAGTTCACTTCAACTTTTTGGAAGGGATTATTCAAAGGAATTGGGAAAAGTTTGAACTTTCACACAACATATCACCCTAAGATAGATGGACAAACAAAGAGGGTAAATTAGGTAATAGAAAATATGCTAAGGATGTATGTGATGGATAAGCCATCAAAATGGGAAGACTACTTACATTTGGTAGATTTTACTTACAACAATGGATATCAAACATATTTAAAGATGAGTCCATTTGAAGCACTATATGGTAGAATGTGCAACACACATATGAGTTGGGATAACCCAGCAAACCATGTAGTATTTGGGCAAGATATGCTCTGGGAAATGGAAGAGCAGATGGTAAAAATAAAGAAAAATTTAAAAGTTTCCCAAGACAGGCAGAGAACCTGCACAGAAAAAGGCCAAGATTTTAGAGAATTTAAAGTGGGTGACCATGTGTTCCTAAAATTAAAAGCAAGACGAAGCTACCTGAAGTTGGGGAATTTCTCTAAGATAAAGACATGATATTGTAGGCCATTCAAAATCCTAGAGAGGATTGGTCCTATCGCATATATGTTGGCTCTACCTACATCCTTGAGTATTCATAATGTATTCCATTTTTCTTTACTTAAAAAGTATGTACCTGATGCTAATCATGTCATTGATTGGAATGTGATTCGGGTGGAGAAAGAGGGAGAAATTTGAGTTCAACCAGTGTGCATATTAGGTCAAAAATTGAAGACACTCTGAAATCGTGTAATAGGACTGGAAGAAATCTAGTGGACCTGTTACGGTCCCGAGGATCCAACCTAGGAACATGAAGATGCTATGTGAGCATAGTATCCACATCTCTTTGAAGACTTTTGAAATTTGTGAGTACACATGTATAAGCAATGCACTAAGAACAGTGCATAAATAAGGGGGAGGGGAATGCAATAACCCTAGGATAAAACTCAAATGTGTGTGTGTGTATATATATATATATATATATATATATATATATATGGTGAGTTGTTGGTATCAAGTCCTGGATTCAGTTTTGTGCACACATTTTGTAGTTTGGTGATTGTTTGAGGATGGCGCATAAAAGAAAGAGTGCACACATTTTATAGTATAGCATGCACTTATGTAAGTGTGTGAGGATGGCGCACCAAAAGAAGAGTGTGCACATCAGATTAGGTGTGTAGTTTTGAGGCTAGAGAGTCGTTGTATATATGCTGGTATTTTAAGGTTGGTGAGGTTGGATGCAAAAGGCCAGTGTGCATGTATTGTAAATGAAATCACCCTCAATATTGTTAATATAATCACATCATTATGCACAGACTCAACTCAGAAAAAAAAGAGATGGGGGCTAAACTCCATGAAAAAGGAAAAAGGGGAAGCTTAAGTCAAGGGAATATTTTATTAATATTTTTGGAAGTTTAAATTATGGACATGTATTTATCCTAAGTTCTCAAGGCTAGGGAATGAGTCACCAAGTGGCTAAATCTACTTCTGAAGGTGAGAAGTGTCGAGTTGAAGACATGCAATATATAGCATTGTCCTTAGTGTAATTCGAGGAATTATTACTCATTTGGGGATCATTTAGATGGATTTCCTCTACGAAGGAATACATATTTTGCTGCAACTTATTGTCATTTTTCTTAACCATGTGCTTGGGAAGGCTTGTTTACTATCAAAGAGGTGGGTTTTTAGGCCTGTGAGCACTCTCCCCAGGTTATATTTTTTTGGGAATGGTTCCCTAGGGCATTGGGCATTAGCTACATGGATTTGAGACTTCCTATTTGACCCGTTGATGAAGCCTCAGAAGGGAAGTGGGGTAGCTGAAGGACTTTTGAGAAGAGAAGGGGCACACTTCTTGGGGTGGGACAGGCATGTGGGGAATGAGGGACTATAGGCTATTTGTAATAGTCGACACGTTGAACCAAGTCTTTTGTGGAATATCAGACCATAGTCTGGTGATATGAACCCTTTTTTCTTGTGGATTTTAAGCCCAACTTAGGGGTGACCTGTTTTTGAAAGATTATGAGCGACATAGTCTATGGATGGGAGAAATGACTAAGTCCTGCATGCAACTGGTGGATTTTCATAAGAGATAAGTTTCCTTCACAGGCTTGTTTAATTATTGTGTGCTCTAATGTTATATTTTAAATGGGTTTATCTTCTGTACAAATTTGCATCTGCACATTGTGGTTAACTCTATGCAATGTTACTCCTTGTGTGTGTGTGTGTGTGTGTGTGTGTGTGTGTGTGTGTGTGTGTGTGTGTGAGTACTAAAGGGATAAAGTGCACAGAGGTTTGTGAAATTTATTTCACTGCTATGATTATATTAAAAGAAGTGTACTCATAGAGCGAGACTCAACACGATTCTAGGAGCGTTACCTTAAGGTTGTGCATAGTTAACCCAATCTAATTGTAATAGGGAGTGTTATAAGTAGTATTTGTGCACTATGAATTTTGAAGTAGCATTGTCCAGTAGCAAGCTTGGACTACTACAAAGAATATACTAGAGCATGAAGTTGAGATTGTGTGACGTGGCCCAACTTGGAAGGTTGGGGGACATTACAACTAAGCAGGAATAAAATAACTCTAAAATTCAAATTGAAGACAATGCTTTATACTACTGGTTTCTTAGCGATAGAGAAACATTAATGCAAACACATACTTGCCCCACTCAACACAAGGAGAACCCCCTTCACCATTGTACAATACCTCAGAACCTACTGATTCTCTTGCTATTCATTGTCTGTGTTATCACATGTTTCTACAGGGGGGATGTTTTCCCTTGGTTTTGGCCTCTAGGTGACAGAGGGCGAAGAAAGGGGAAAAACCCACTAAATGGCGCTTATCCTAAGTCCGTTGGGGTCAATATGATTGTTTGGCACACTGTGCTAAGATGAGCGTAGATCTGTGTGGCTGAGATTTGCGTGCCCTAGATCGATGGTCGTTGATCTTATCAGGTCTTCCACATGCACAGTCGTTAAAAAATGTACGACAGGCCAGGGATGAAACCATGGTTTTATGGAGATGATACGTGTCAGCCAGAGACACACATCAGGCCCAAAAGTGGTGAAGAGTCAAACCACTTTTCATAGCCCCGATATGCGCGTGTGGGTATAAATCACTATTGTCGGTCGACAAGTGGCCACTATGTCCCACCAGCAGTCGTTCCCCACTCCATCCCCCTCTCCCCTGTCACTTTCACTCTCTCACACCTATCCTCCACTCACTGTCCCACCTATCGTACCTCCCCCTCTCATCTCTTGCCACCTGTGCCACCTCGTTACACATCACTTCCATCCCATTGCACCTCAGCTCTCGCTTGTGTGGCTCCCACGCTATCCTTAGTTTCCTTTTCCCATCCATGTTGTCCACCTGGCCATCTCCACATCCACTATTTCATGCCTAGCACGCCAATCGCTTTGTCAGCAGTCACGTTTGTTGTCATACCTCCCCTAATCCCAATGAAGTAGTTATTGAGGTTGGGTGGTGGTGGTTGAACATCGTTTTCGCCATAAATGGAAATCCCAGGGAAGGAATGTCAGTTAGTTGGTTCATTTGCTCGTCCATTCTAAAGCGCGATTGTTTCTGACTAAGGTTCACGTATGACCAGAGATTGCATGCACATTCTGTCAGGAAGCATGAAGAAGTAATTCCTTAAATGCATCCACTTGAGAATGCTTCTTTGTTTTGGCTCTGAGTATATAAGATTCTTCCTCATAATTTTTTAAGGGNAGGGTCGATGGTTGACCTAAGCTCCCGTATTGTAAAGTTTTAATGAAGCCTCTGGTTCTCTCGTTATGTGTGGCCATTTGAGACTTATTGTTTAATGACAATCAAATTTCTTATCATATTATTTTCTTCTGACATTGAAGACTTAGGCATGAATGATCCAGTCAAGTTGTTGTGATTGTATTGTAATGTATGTTTGATTGCAATATTATTACGACGTTTTCAATTTCTTGAAGTTTTGGGTTCAAGAATATCTTGTATTCGAATCTTTTCTTCCTTAAGCTACAGGAAGACCTGATGTCCATAATAGACCTCTACTTTTCCTCACCAATTCTCCCCCCTACTCACCCTTTACTACAACTTACTGACTGAAGTTAGATTAAGACCTCACCTGTTTTTCACATATCAGCCTAGCTTTCTGAGTTAAAATGTTATTATCTTGAGCCTGTGTCCATTACACCCCCTCTAAATTTATTCATTGTGACATAAAACTGATGCGTACTGGGCTTACCTCTGTTGCAACCCATAGGTGACATCTAGTGCTAACATTTCTGGCATCGTTGTCGAGGACGAATTGAAGATTTTCCCTTGGATCGAATGACAAAGCTTACAAGTTCTGAAGGTGCATCGGAACTTAGTACATCAAAGATTGCAACTGTGCACCTGGTGACTCCACTGTGGCTATTCCATTGATGTGAATCCACTGGAGACCCCATCGTTTCAGTTGTGGCTTCTAGAGGTAGACACACGAGGTCTGTTGCACAACTTTTTTTAGCAACACTTGAAGTTGACCCAGAGAAGATTATCAGAAAGGGAAAGGGCCTTCGAGAAGGTACTTCTACTGTTGAACCAGGTATTTCTGATGATTTTCATCCTCCTCCTATAGAAAATCCACTATCTACTTCTCATTTTCCTATTATACCTATTGTTGGAGTTTCCAGAAGTTTAAATTTTGGGAGTGTTCATGTTGAGTTTTCTCCTACCGGTTTTGGATTGGAAGGAGAAATCTTTGTCACCCCTATTTTCCATAAAGTTATACCTTGGTCTAGACCCAAGACCTCAGAAGATTTTCCTACCTCGGGCTTTACCACCCCTCCTATTATTTTTGTTGCAACTATAGAAAGAGAAACCTATGTTCCCTCAAGCCCTCAAGCATTTTCCCTAAATCCTTTGTTGCTTCCTCTAGGAGGTGCAGTCTCTGTTTCTCCTGTTCAAACTCCATCCCCTCCTATTTATCCTCCACCTATTATCCCTATGGCAGGCGCTAATCCCCCCAAAAATAGAATGGATGCCATAGTGGCTACTAGATATGCCCCCTTAGTCTTACCTCAACCCATGAATGCTATCCCTGCTGGATATTACCTAAAATACATGCCTAAGTTCACTGGAGAAGAAGACATAACTGTTGAAGAACACCTTTTTTCCTTCTACAGTTATGTAGACAATCTGAACATTGAAAACGAAGATGTTTGGACGAGATTCTTTGTCTAGAGCCTTGATGGTGAGGCTAGGAGATGGTTTAGAGGATTGACCCATGGATCCATTGTTGGGATTGAGGCTCTAGATGATGTTTTATTGAGGCAATAGGGGGGGTAAAAAAGACTTTATGTATTATATCACAGAGTTCGTATCCCTAAAGAGAAAGGAGGGAGAATCTGTGTTTGACTTATCCAAAAGATTAAACAAAATGTACAATAAAATCCTTGTTGATATAAATCCTACAAAAGCCTCTGCCAAAATCACTTATGCCAGTACTTTTGACCCTGATTTATTCCTCCTGTTAAAAGAAAGAAGAGCTACTTCCTTGGCTCATATGCAAGATGCATCCCTAGAAGTAGAATCTAATGTGTTGCCAGCTGACCGACTCAGGAATGAGGCTGATAGAGACAAATGAACAGGGAGATCTAAGGCCTCAACCTATGGTTCCTCTGCTTCCCCCCCTCAAATGGATGAGGTAACCAAGTTACTAAAATAACTTTCAACTAGAATGGAAAGGTTATAAGTAGAGGGAAATATGACATATAAAAATCCTCATCACGTGGATAATAGAGGCAACTTCAGAATACCAAACAATGCCCCTCATATCTTCCCAAGAGAACCTAGAAGGAGAGATAGGGATGATCAAAAAATCCAGACCCCTCTTCAAAATAACCTTGTTGTTGAGAGGGAAGGGGAGGAAGAAGAGTTAGATCTTGAAATCCATTTCCTTGGAGACACCTCTCCATTTATCCATCTAACTCAATCTGCATATGAAGAGTCCCTCATGGATAGCCAAATAAATGAGCTAAGTAAGGGGGAGAAAGCCAATAGTAGCCCAAATAAATATAACCTCAGGTCGAAGAAGAAAGAAGAAAATTATGACATCCCTGAACATCCTTCCAGAGAAGATAATCTTATCAAAGACACAACAAGCAACAACAAGGAAAATAAAGCACATAATCCCCCACCAATAGCCAAAGGTCTTATCCCATAGGTATAAGGAATTCTGAAGCCCCCCTCCTATTTTAACTTTGAGCATGAAATTCAGAAAATCAGAATCCCTATACCCATCTCAGAGCTAATCAAGCATGAATATTTCAAGAAAAGCCTCTCTAAACTGTTGTTGCCTAAAACTCCAAATCATCCCACAGACTCAATCAATTTGCAAGATGAAAAGCCAACAATTATCGTAGGTCCCATGATAGAACATAGAGATGATTCGTCCCCTCCCTTATATACATCCCTGAACATACATGATAAGGTGATGCATAACTTCTTGATGGACTCGGGGGCATATCATAATCTCATGCCCAAAATTGTCATGGAAGAGCTTGGATTATAAATCACAAAAGCTTATCATTATTTGTATTCTTTTGATTCAAGGAGAGTGCAATGTCTTGGAGTTATCAAATATCTAGTTGTGACCTTGTTTCAGTTGCCCATGAAAAGTGTGGTCATGGATATCATGGTGGCTGATGTTCCTCCCAATTTTGGCATGATCTTGTCAAGATCTTGGATAAAAAGACTTGGGGGAACCTTACAAATGGACCTCACATATTCTACCATTCCTGTGTTTGGGGGGGAGCGTAGAAGACTATACAGAGAAGCTTAGTTGGCCTACATTATCAACGATGAAGCAGACCCCACCAATCATCCTATCTTTTCCCTGGATACTGATTTGGGATCTAGCTTATTATAGCTCACTAATGCCCCTGAGCCCCCTCTTGAGATTATAAAGTCCATTGCTCTCTATGAATATTCTCCTCCAATTAGCTCTTTGTAGAAAATGTTATTTGATGGAGCCTCTTCTAGAGAAGGTGTTGGTGCTGGAGTAGTCCTTGTTTCCCCTACTCAGGAAACTATATCTCTGCGTTACAAGTTAGAATTTAAAACTACCAATAATGTCGCACAATATGAAGCATAGAATATTTTAGGGGCGAAATTTCGTCGATGGGCGAAATTAAAAGGCTTAGAATTTTGGTTGGGCGAATTAGTTTCATAGAGGGATTCGAGGGATTTTATTATAAATAGCCCAAAATTTATTTAAAAAAAATTGTATCTAAAACCCTCTGCCCACGGGTATTTGGGAGAAGAAAGAAGAGAAATCCATTTTGCCTCGTAAAATTCGAACTAGATATTTCCGTTCTCCACCATTTTCTGTTATTGAAAATTATTAAGAGGTATTTCGCCCCAATTTCCTATAAAATTCGAACTAGATATTTCCATTGGCACCCATTTTCTATTATTGGCAATTGTTAGGAGGTATTTCGCCCCAATTTCCTATTAATGGCCATTATTTGAAGGTATTTATCCCCAATTGCATGCAAATTATTAAGTAATAGTCGTGCATTTGTTTGCTTGCGTGACATCAAACCATTGGACGCTTGATCTACATAGGTTCAGGTATCTAGTAATTGTCTTTTGAACCCATATTTGTTTTTATGCATTTTTTTGGGTAAAATATATGTTGCAGTGCCTAAGACCAAATTGGGTCGAATTGAGATAGCAAGAAACTCGAATTGAATTCTCTAGTTTTCGAACTTATTGATTTCAGGAATGTTATAATTTTATTAAGAAAATATGTGAAGCGATTAATTTGATCAAAACCCTTATAGCCATAACAATGAATACAAAGGGAGTGATTTTCAATCTTGGTGGTTGGGAATGTTAAAACGGTGGGGATTTTTGAGAATTGCTCCATAGGTTCCATCATACTTGTAGCATCGTGACCTTCAAACTTTAGGATGGGGTTGATCCAATGATGCCCAATAGGTAGTAGATGTGGATATTCTAGAATGCCATTGAAATCCAAGGGATCATAAAACTCATGAGATTCTTTTTAAGTAATAGGTACCTCAAAACCTGATGCTTCCTCTCATTAAACTCATATTCATAATTTACCTTCTTTTTTTATGCATTCCCATGATCTCAATCTTCTATTGTACTATTTATTTAAAAATATAATCCATACTATCACCAATATTTAAAGAAACAAAAAATTAGGATTTTTTCTTGGCCTTTCTCTTCTTCATTGCTTAATTTAATATCCATAGCACCTCGAGGAAGAGATGAGATGAGATGATTTCCTTTGAATCACTGAGTTGTATGTTTCTCTAAACCAATGTTTAAATTGAAAATAAACTTCATAATCAGATCTATAATTAGCATAACTAGTGGGAACAAAAAATGTAGAATTTACCAATTTAGTGTTGTTCTTTTGCTGCATAAGGATTTTACCTTCAACACCTTGATTTCCTAGAGGAAAAGAACATTTTGATAAAAACTAATGAAGCATGCTCCAAATCTATCTTAGAAGACCTTTTCTCATTGTTGGATGTATCATAACCAAAGGTTTTACATAGTCTGTGGACGTTCTAATAAATTGTTGGCATTTTACTTAGTTGTTGGATGTTTTAATTGTTTGTTGGCCATTTCAATGAAAAAATGGGTTGATTACTCTCTCCCTGAGCCATTTTCTCCTTCCCTTGAGTGTTTGAAGTCATAGACAAGTTGGATGGTCATTTAGTTACAAGAAGATGACTCCACACATGTCATACGACCATACATAGCATGTGGACATCGTCTTTCCCTCTTTACGCCATTTGGCATCATACTCAATTCATTTTTTCAGGGCATTGAATAAACTCATAGAGAAATGAAGGTGTTCAAATAATGGGATATGTCTTGAAATGTTTGATCTTCTATAAAATGTAAATTGCAAAAGTGGAGTATTGAGATTAGTTCATCGATTGTGCATCAAGTGTAAGAGCTGGACATTTCAACAAGATAGGGATCCCAGTTGACATTTGTGTATGGGAGGCACAGTCAATTTTACAAGGTAGTGAAGTTGACCACAATAAACCTTCAAATGTATTGAACTCTAAAACTAATTTTCCTCTCCTGTCAAGGAATATTGCTTGGTTGATAGCAATGTAATGTAAAGATGCTTGGCTTGGTTGAATCCTCAATTTCTTGACCAATATTGATTAGAGTTGAAAATAACTTGAGAAGGTGCATACAGAGTAAACAAAGACTTGGCGGTATACTCACAAACATAATAGTTGTTGTGCAATAGTGAAGGGTATACAATGGTTTCCTACAATGCTAGTTGGCTCACTAGTACATTCAAAATACCCAAATGAGAAGTGCTTAGACTAATAATTGAGCAATAAACATAACCCTTCCCCTGATAGAGGAGAATATTAAATGAGTATAAGATGGGGAGCAACCATTCATGCAAAATTGGTGATTGATACTTGACTTGGACATAGAAATAGAAGACCCAAGCAACCACAAAGTCATTTTTCTTCCTATCGGAGATAGAGCCAGAGCTAGGGCATTTAAGTGATAGATCCATGCCTTGTATGCTTGTTTGGTGACTAACAACAAAGAAGCTATAACTTAGAGACCAAACTGCATTTCCCATTGTTTTTTATGTGCAAGCTACACAATGTTTAGTTTGCACTCAGACTTTTATCAAGGATAGAGACCTAGTAATCATTCCAAGCACATAGCTCCATTTACAAGACAGAGGAACAAAGAACATATTTGAACTTTCATATAGGATCTGTGTTGGTGAAGCGAGTGGGCTATAAGTCCCTCATTTACAGATCACAAGGAACCCACAAAGGTGGTTTCACAAAGGTCTACAAGGATCTACAAGAGGTATGACACTAGTAGAGTGTGTGGCCTCCTCCCACTCCAAACCTAAATCCCCATCCAACTTCCAACCATGTTTCCACAAAGTTCCTTTACGAAAATATGTTGCATCAACAAGAAAAAATAGATTTTTATGACTTACATTTTGTCTAATAGATACAAAAATAATATTCTTGTTGTCACACCCTATCTAGGGGTCAACCCCTATGATGGGAAAATTTTATTCTCCTATGATCTGTACATTTGAGATCAAATTTGTCCTTAAATATAAATAAATAATTGAAAAAGGATACACAAAGAAATAATTCCATTCTCTCAATGCACACACATGACTACATATCAATGCGCTCTACATAAATTCCACTGAGGTGTATTTCTTCAATGACACACATACATTTAGTGTGCATTCGTTTTCTTGGTGGATGCAACATATTGTGTGTCCATGGGCTAATTGAAGTAATCCATGACATCATTATAAGGATGTTTTAGGCCTCTTTCATGTAGCAGGTGCAATGTGAAGCCATAAATACTTTGGTTATTAGATCGTTGTAGCATTTCGAACAAGAGCACATACTATTGGTGGTAGTTACAAATTGAGAGAGGACATGTTGACATATATTATTGGCATATTTCATTGCATTTGGAAAAATTTCCCAACATGCTAATGGAAATTAAAGTGTATTGTGTTTCCATGAGTTTTAGAAGGTTGTTCCAAGGATCTATAAATAGAATATAAAGTAGGATAGTCTTGTTGGCATTGATAAATAGGCTTTACTCATATTTCTGACTAACTTAGAGGCACCACCTGGCACCCAAAAGAAATGTCATTTACCATAATGATACTTAAATGTCTAACTTAGTCTTGCATGAGCTCATTTTATATCATAAGAACTTGTGCTCCTGATCTACCATTTGATAAAGTATTCTCTTCCCCTGTACATGTTGAGAGGACAATTGTTGTTGTAGATTGTTCAATTGATGGGTTTTACCATCATCATAAAGGATGTACCTATAATTAGAGGATTTGAAGTGGGTTGTGGGTTTGAAAAGATTCTAACCACTAGAAACAAAGAATGTTTCCTTTTAGAAATATTTCTCTAGCACATTTGAAGCTTTGAGTGCAACAAATTTTGATGAGAATTTTCATTTGGTTATAATTTTTTCCCATCATGGCATGCCCAATTATTAATTTTAAAAAATGATTTGATACTATTAAATTTAGTTCAATTAAATGAACTTAGTAATTTGAATTATTGGGAGATTTTAGATCTAGTGCAATGCATTTTGATTCAAGAAGAAATTAGGCTCTATGATCATGGAGACTCTATTGACAGGAAGATTCTCAAGGGATACAAGTTCTCATTGAATGGTGGATAGGGGATATGGTTGTGCCTCCTAGGATAGGAAAATTTATCACTTCAGTAACTATTGTAAACCATTAACCATTTTTCCAAGGTCAATCAACACCAGGTAATAAGGAAAAAGTTTTCATGGATTGTTAATCAATGATTACTAAATTGTGATGAGGTTTTCATATTCAAAATGCACTTTTGATCTTTTTATCTTATCGCTCCTATTAAGGGTTGTAATTTACTTCATTATCGAGGGTTTACCCATCCTCAATATAATCCCACTTCCAAGTTCCATTAGCTACTATGTTGTCTTTTCTTTTAGAAAGATATGCCCTAGGCCATTCTAGTTTGCTATTATTACTTGTCATGCTCGAGTTTTGTGCAATGCCAAGATTGCATAGGAAGGCCCAAGAATTCGACCTGGATGGGACAATGGCCCCCTTCTCTATTTTCAGCAAATAAATTCTTGTATGACTGGAAAAACACAACTTTATTATTTCTGCATGCCCATCATTTGTTTGCATTAGACAATTGCTTCACATGCACCTTGGTAACTGAAGAAAAAAAAAAAAGGGACTTTACTTATGATGGAGGAATGTGAGTGCCAAGATACCCAAACAATCTTCATTGTGTGTATTGCTAACAAACATCCTTATATTCAGAAATATAAATATCAATAAAAAAATATTCATATTTAGAAGAGATACTACCTTGTGAAACACTTTTAAAATTATTTTCTAGGGATGTGTTGGAAGTACCATCCTGGGAATCACCAACAGTAACAACAACAGAAGAAGTAAATGGATTGGGTTATGTTTGAGCCATGATGGGATTCATAGAATCGAAGGGTGGGAAGGTATGGCCACTCATGGCTTGCACAAGCTAGTGAGGTGAAAGGGAAGACAATACACATGAACATGGGACTAAGGCTCTTAGGGTGCATGCAACTGTAATATCCTCCTCTCATGTCAATATAAAATAGCTACATAACTGTCTTGAATCAGATATGTCCATTTATCACTTATGGGCAAACATGGGGCTCCCTTAGTTTAGTATTTATGATTCTTCATTTATTTAAGATTCTGCTACTCCAGCTAATGGTTTGAAATATTCTTATGTTCCCTTGTGTTTATCATTGATCTACATTGAGACGAGTGTACTATTAGTGACCTTTTGAGAATCCATGTAAGCATAAATATGCACCTCTTAAGTATATTGGAAATAAAGGTTAGGTTACCTATAAGTTGATGATGCTTGTCTTATACCTGAATATTCTGTTGATTCTTTCATTGAATGCATTTGATGGACAATTGAAGTCTTGAATTCTTTAAATTCACTCATGAGAGTTGCTTCTTTGCTCATATGCCAAACATGATTGGATTGATATCACAGGGATTTGTATTTTTGGAAGATCTCTTTGAATTTGTCGAGGTCTGTTTGGATGGTATACTGTGTGAAGTAAATTACAAAGTTTAGACTCTGATTATAGAGGTTCATGTTTTCTTTCGAATTTCCAATGATAAAAAAATTTCTATTGAAATCTATATGATACCTTCAATGCTCTAAAGTTTCCATTGTTGTTTTGTTGTCAACAGTCATTAAATCTAGACATAAAAATTTTACTGCTAGTAATTATTATTGGCGATTGTATATGGGTTTGATATTTCTATTTTTGATGTTGCTTCTTGCTTTTAATGCATCAAGGATCCTCATATTTTTATTCTACTTGTGAAAGTGTCTAATAAAGAGAAGTAGAAGGGTTTCTCAACAATGGAAATACCAATTTGATGTTGTGGCTCTTCATCTCGAGCTGCAAGCTATAACTTCTTTGAATACTTTGCAACATAAAACATCTTGATGTGCTTTGTGTCAAGAGACCTATTCGATAATGAATCACACCTAGTGGGTTTAAATGGATAAAATGGTTTTTTGTGATCCTTTCTTCACTGATGAGATAAGGTTTTTCCACTTGTTCTTCTTCCACTAATTCTTGTTCAAGATCATTAAGATGTCTATCCTTATGAACAAGTGGAAACAATGCATTAGTTTGAAGCTTTTCAACATGGTCTTCATAATCATCATGCGTTGGTCCAATACCATACAGTTTTACATATGCTAATATTGAAATATGTTCTTCATCATTGGTAGAAACCATACAAGATTCATGCTCTTGTTTTTCCTGAAAGATCTCTTAAAAAAAGAATCATTCATAACAACTTGAATTAGCATTTTGGTTAATCAAAGATTGATATTTATCTTCATAAAATGGGGTAAAACATTATCCATGAAATCAAACATTAACATCTTCATATACATCATAAATTGCTACACTACTTTAAGTTTATGAATATGCTATTCGATATGTCTGCTCTTCCTCCTTGCTTCTATCAATAAAGCAACTTTGAAGGTCAAAGTTGCTTTGGGAGGTCAAAAGTGATGTAAAAGTCATGATAAATCTGAATATGTAATCATTTCATCATTTGGAATCCTCCATCAAAAGCATAGCATGCCCCATGCTACGCTTTTTGCAAACTTGCTATAAATTTCCTCCCAAAATTATGAAAAACAGGGTTCAGTTATCCCTTTGTATATATTAATCCGAGATATCTGTGTAAAACATGAGAGAGGTTATTTTAGATGAAGATGTTTTTTAGATAAACCTCTCTCAATTTCCCAAAATTCTTCTCCAATTGTTCACAATAGTTTCTGCAAAATGATGTCTAAAACAGGACTTTGCTCAATCAGAAAAATAGGCTGCGAATATGTGAATATATCTCTCATTTTGTAATACCCATGTAAAATATGAAATAGTTTATTGTAATTTTTCACCTTAGGAACACAAATCTCCTCCAGTTTCTCAATATTCATCTCTTATTGGCCACAATATGTTCGGAAAAAAGATGACCAAAAAGGTCATTTCTGGAAAATGTGCCTTCAAAGATTTTTGGAAAATGAAGTGGAATGATGGGTTAGGGGTTTCCTAAATTATTGAGAAAATTTAGGGGGGTAGGGGGTAATATTAGGGAGTAATGGAAAGTGGAACCTCGGGAAATGAGTGAGGGGAAGGATTGAAAAAGGGAAAAACACATCCCTACCCTAGAAAAATGTAGGGTAAGCTAGGGTTTTAGGAAAAATGACGTAAATGGGTAAAATATGCATGGAGAATGTGTGAGGTGTCAACGACTTTATTTACTCTTAAAATTGGGGTACATGGTGTATGTTACACCCTTGGATGGTCTGAAATGGATTGGCATGAGAGATAATCCTTGATGGATTTGCATAGTTGATATAGATTTCTAAGTGGATGCTTGACATAAAATGGTTGTTAGTTTAGTGTTCTTCCCCATACGCCTTAGTTTGACCATTTGTCACTCACGTGAACTGCCACAAAGATCATACTAATACCCTGGTTCTTGACCCAATATATACAGATCAAGAGAGCACAATTTTGATCCCTACATTATAGCCGGTTCAGTTGTTTAGAATTTACTCTTTCCACCATTGTGGTTGCTTTTTTCCAGGACCAAACTATGTTGAACCAATTCATAGGTAATTCTCTAGGGCCAATTAAATGATGGAATTTTTTTAATGCTGGAATTTCATGTTTAGCACATAGAATTACAAATGGGTAAGGTGGAATTGTTTTGTTTGTGAATATCCAAGCAGAGGAACATTTGCACATGTTATCTTGATATAGATAGATCTCTAGTGTTGAAAAAATATGCTAACTGATCTGAGTGCAGGTTACAGAGATTAACGATCAAGATATAGCTTGTTGTGTCAAAAACAATGCAACTCTTGTTGGTTCATTGTTTACAATGCATGTCACTCAAGTTCATATTGACCTTCCAACACTAAGCAACACAGATAAGCATGTAAGTAATTACAAGTGTGGAGATTATTGTGTTAGTTGCCAATATAGTTGTTATGCTTTTAGACATAAGGTTCATGGTGAGAATTGACTAGAATTGTTTTAATGCCGGAATTTCATGTTTAGCACATGGAATTACAAATGGGTAAGGTGGAATGGTTATGCTTGTGAATATCCAAGCAGAGGAACATTTGCACATGTTATCTTGATATAGATAGATCTCTAGTAATGAAAAAATATGCTAACTGATATGAGTGCAGGTTGCAAAGTTTAAATATCAAGATATAGTTTGTTGTGTCAAAAACAATGCAACTCTTGTTGGTTCATTGTTTACAATGCATGTCACTCAAGTTCATATTGACCTTCCAACACTAAGCGATACAGATAAGCATGTAAGTAATTACAAGCATGGAGATTACTGTGTTAGTTGCCAATATATTTATTATGCTTTTAGACATAAGGTTCATGGTCAGAACTGACTATAATTGTTTTTGTTATCACTTGGTAAATTTCCTAGAGGTTGACAGCAGAAGAAATCTACTAAGGTAACTTTATCCAACCGCTTTTGAAGCTGGGATCTAGCCCTTCCAACTTCAGAGAGGGATCTCTCTATATGATTTAGCTATGTTTCAAATTTTAAATATTAGGCTAGGTAAATAACTAGGTTGGTTTTGTTGTTGTAGTGTTTTTCGAGTTGGTTGAGACAGTCTAAACATCCATGGGGCTATGGGGTCCATGTTTTAAATAAAATATGAAATCCAAACCAGAAACGCAAAGGAGAACTTTCCCAGGGCGAGATAATATAATCACTGGATTCTTTAGTAGCATAAATGAGGAATAGCATAAAATATGAGAAATACAATCACAACAAAGAAGCAATTAAGAATTTCTTTATTGTAAAATGAGAAGATAAACACTTAAATCTTTTGAGTCAGAAACAGGGTATACGAGATAAATCTTGCAACATTCGTTACTTCTAAAGATTAGATTTTAGAAAACAATATGATAACAAAGTAAGAATCACATTTAACTTAGAAAGAACAACATCACCAGCGAATACACGCAAGAATCCTGTAAAAGTGATTCTTTGTATTAATGGAAGATCTCTTCAAAAAATATTATAGTCTGATAGCTTCAGGGTGTGAAGATCAACAACCTCCAATACTTCGAAAGATGAAGTATTTATAACTCAAATTACAAACGATCCTGTCATTAATGACTAGGACGTGCTAAATCTATTTTTAGCCTAACTAACTTAACAAATTGCATA
>JASDQU010013556.1:144353-155329 GCA_032191745.1 Picea mariana | reverse complement strand
CACACTCCCTGACTCAGTCCGGAGTCCAAGGGGGTTCTACCGATGCCTCTGCATCCTCAAGGTCAAAAACCTTGCACACTCAATAAAACTGAGTCAATAGCACCCGTCTACATCAAATAGTAACACATCATGTCATCTGTCAATCACATCATAATCAAATATAAAATGTCTAACATCAAAAAGGGTCCAGATCACTTGCGAGCAAGTGTCCTCAAATAATAAGTGTTCTCAGTGCGCCAGAGCGGGATGTTACAGCGGGTTTGTGGGATCATATTTATTCCTGTACTTCTTGATATGTACATTCGACCATCTGCCATATTGAAAACATTAATTTATAGTTTCCCTAAGAATTACTAAATGCTAATCTTATAGAGGATAATATTTAATTAATTTTGAAAAGTCCATTATTAATAAAATATTTCTCGAGGTAATCCTTCATTTAATATGTAATAACTCTTTCATAAAAAAATGAGATGTCGGTTGTATTATCAAAATGGGATTTACTTTGAAATTAACATTTCAAAGTGAATATACAAAATTCCTCCAACTTTCAAACAACAAGGCGGTGAAAGAGAGAGAACACTTCTGTGGGGATACTTTGAATTTATTTTGGTGAGAGGAATAGAGGTTCATGTGGTTGAGGTATTACTGGTATTATTATTCACTGCCACTACCAGAAAGGAATGAAAATATAGTATGGATGTCATGTATTGCTTCAACAGGGTGTGTACCAGAAGTTTTTGACTCTAGGGAAATTGTTTCTTGGTGTGTTGATAAGTATGAACAGAACTGGAGAGTGATTCAAATTCAAGAGGAGTCTCTTGTTTCCTTGTCATCTTCATTTTTCAGAAGGATGTTAAATCTCCCTGATCCAACCATCACATTCAAAAGGGAGGAATATAGAAGATTCCTTAAGGAAAGAAATTATGGACTTAAACTCTTATGTGAATACCTTGAAGATCTTCCCACAATGCTGGAGGATTTATCGAACATTCAAGTCAGTTAGTTTAAAAATCCTTATAAAGAGATTACATAGATTGTAACGAACTTGCTTTTCGTTACGACAACAAGCCTCTCATAACAAGTGCAATTTTTTTTTTTGTGTGTGTGCGTGTGTAGAAGGGTAATGAAGACATTATACTCAACAATGCAACATGACGACAAACACCATGCAAGCAACTCACACAACAACAACATGATGACCTAACAAGAATAAGAAAGACTACATGTCCGTCCTACCCTGCAATGGTTAGGACCTCCAGGACACATAAGAAATGCTCAAGCCCAGGTTCTCATAGATTTTGACCATTTAAGGTCTCAGGGCTGGCGACTGTTCTAAGGAACATGGAGGTGTCTACATCCCACCCCAAAGTACAAGTCCAAACCAAAAAGCTAAAAGACAACATCAAGATCATCCAGGACACTTTACTCCACAATAATCAATTCTATAAATCTTTCAAGAATATTTAAAGTCGGCCCTTTAAAGTATTTTGCATAAGGTAGACATTGAAACACTTTATTTACTCTCAAAATGAAGACTATGTTATTTATATAAGGTTGCACATTAAACACTCTTACACTTGGAATTGTTACAATAAATTTGATGACACAAGAACTAAATAACCGTCTACCATGCATTACATTGACATTCCCTTGCACGCAAGAAGTAAAATCTAACATTATGCAATACGTCAAGCAAAACCTTAATTTTCAGGTGTGCAAGAAATAAATAAGTTTAAGGCCATCAACCAAAAATAAACTAGATGAAAAAAATAATTATCTAGAACCACCATCTACTACATAAATCCTGATGCGTAAGAAACCCAACATCTATGACTATCATTCATGACATACAATCCATTATGCAAGAAGTGAGAAACTAAAACCATCAATATTGCATCCACATTGTCTTAAGGCGCCATCTAAATCAACATTAAATAGATTCCAATAAGCCAGTATGAACTTCAACATGGTTAAAAATATAAGTAACATCAATTGTAGACTAACTAGCTTGACTAAAATTATAAATGAGCCATTAAGCAAATGGACATTAAATGCAACCAGTCTAGCAAGGTGAAATATGAAACCCATCTTTAATCCAACACTCCTTCTAACTAGCCATTAATCGTGATGACAATAACATCCATTTCAAACTAGCAGGCTACCATTTAAAATAAACAATGAAGCAATAATAAAAGCCCTTATCACCAAGCAAATTACCAAGGCATTTAATAACATGGTCTTCTCCTGGAACTGACTCATTGGATGGATCAACTACTTAATCAACGACTTCTTCTTCAGGTATAAATAACCTTGCAGCTTCTTCTGAAGCAGGGCAGTGCTACCCCTTCTATACTTGACTTGCTCACCACTGAACTTAGTTATTGTACAATCCGATCGATCGGCGAGATCTAGCTTGAAACCCACCTTTGACTCACGAATCTAGTGTTATTACATATATAACGAATGGTCGGACAGTGGAATGAGTTTATTCATGATATGGGAATAATAAATGACCTATCAATTGATATACCACTAACAATACTAACTACGTCATGGCAGGAAACATCATGGTGACATTATTAACTCGATACATTCCAGCAAGTGACTGACTTGTCTCAAGGTACCAAGGTGACAGTTGTCTGTGAACATTAAAGGAACCGGCTGGGAGGGTAAAATCCATAAAGCCAATGGTGAGATTCGCTGCTAGCTAAAGGTAAAACAAAAACTTGGGGCCTAAGGTGAAGCCATCAAAATGGGAAACTTGTGGCCAACTGTCTGCATCACAGTCCACAATTAAAGGCAAAATGTAACATCCCGCTTTGGTGCACTGAGCGAACTTATTCTTTGAGGACACTTGCTCGCAAGTGATCTGGATTATTATGATATTAAAACATTTGTCTTTGATTATGATGCGTTATGATAGATGACATGATGTTTTACTGCATTGACATAGACAGGTGCTATTGACTCGGTGTTACTAAGTGTGCAGGGTTTTGGACCTTGAGGATGCAGAGGCATCGACGGAACCCTTGGACTCTGGATCGAGTCAGGGAGTGTGCTATTGGGGTTTGATTGTTTTACTATGATTTTAGTACTTTTGATTAGATGATATGATGTGGACATGTCTGATATGATTTTTGATGATGTAGGCTGACAATAGCTTGCCGACCAGACTCACATATGGAGTAAAGGGGTCACACACGAATACCAGAGAGGTTGAGGGAGAGGTGTGGACAACAACCTTGCCACAGCCTACTAGCACTCCCACCATGGCTCGAACTGTAGGTTAATGATTACCTAGTTTGAGAGGACCCACGATGCCGCAAGGGAAGACTGCGACAGTCGCTCACGATGATTCTAAGGGGCGCGCAATAAGGCGGGGGCCTTATTCCTTAGAAGCCCTTAGTTTCCCACAAGTTCACCTGGCGAAGTGTTGACTCCAGGAGTTATTGATGTCTACCAATCATTAAAGAGGTGAGTGGCACCCTTGGAGCATGTAGTGCATCCTGAAGGGCACGTCACACAAAAGAAACACAAGAGGCGAGTGGCACCCTTGGAGCACATAGTGCATCCTGAAGGGCGCATCGCACAAAGAAAAAGATGAGGTGAGTGGCACCCTTGAAGCACCTAGTGCATCCTGAAGGGCACGTCGCGTTGATGATGATAGAGGTAGGAACCTAGATGGCCCTAACATAGAACACATTAATAAATTTTAACACAACTTCCCTAAATAAATGTTGCCCAATTCAGAATCTAAGTTCTAAGTCTAAAACTTCTCTAGGGGTAAAATTTTGTCCACCCTTAAGAAAAATACCTTATAAAATTAAAATAATAAAATTTAAGCTAAAAACCACTTAAGTAATAGTTGTGGACTTCATAAATTTTTGGGAAAAATGAATAGAGTAAGAACTTAAATAAAATCTATGGATATCAAAGGTAAAAAAGAAATTAATTATTTAACTTGTGAAAGTGTAAAAAGATATTAAATTAATAATAAAAGGAAAAGAGGGTAAATTGCGCAACTGCCATTTTGGCTCTAATAAAAAGGGGAAAGAATGAAATCTAAAATTCAGGAAACTAAGGAATGGAGAAAACATAATAAGGGAAAGAGGGGAACTTATGGTAAAAAGCGAGGTCAACTTAGTAAAGAATCTGCAATTAAGAACCTTCTAAGTTGAACTAAATTAGCAACTTCATTTTAGGGAAAGTATTTAAAACTTGTAAGGGAATCTAGGAACACCTAGGAGTAAATTTAGGAGTAACTCTAGGTGGGTGAGGGAAATAAGACAATTTAACAAATTAAAGAAAAATAATTATTGGAGGAATGTGGGTGATGAATGACACTTGTACAATGGAAAATTTTTAGAATATTTTGATTTAAAACTTAAATTAAATGAAATTAGGGAAAGATTGGAAGTTCTAAAACTCTATAAAAGAGAGGAAGGAGGAGAAAGAAGGGGATGGACTGTTGGTGTAACGTTACGCTACCGGATTAGTGACTTGACTGGTTTACTTGTGGGGAGTTGGGATTTCCCAGCTTGGATAGGAGTGGTAGCTAGGCCTTGCGAGGCGAGCTGGGAGCTAGACGTACCATCTAGATAGTGTGTGGCCCCTTTGTGGCTCGGGGGGCTAAGGGGGAAGTAGAGTACCCCTAGCGATTGGCTAGGAGGTACCGGTGAGGTCTCGATGGTCAGCAAGTGGGAGCGGCACGAAGCGCGCAGATGTCCTTCGAGGCAGGCGATAAGGCAACAGTATGATTTGTATTTTAGTATATTAGAATGCATTACGACTTATCCTAGGATCGGTATATCGGGGCAAATGTATTGTTTGGCTATTTTATTTATTTACTCCGCGATTACAATTGTGACTGTTGTAACTGTGGTTTTTATTTAAAATTCTCATGCGATACAGTATTATTGTTGCAAACATGTACAGATTTATATTCTATAGGTTTCTTGGAGATGAATTAAAACTAATAAGCTATTGAATAACCTTAGACAATAAATTTTTTACCGATATCACTTACCTCTGTTAATAAAGTTACTTACCTCCATCATTTGCGAGATAATAAGTTTTTTTTTACTGTTGTTACTTACCTCTGTAAATAAAGTTTTTACCTCTATTTTTAAATAGATTAAAAAAAACTTGATTTCGTTCCTTAATGGGTGAAATGGCGAATCCGTTCTAGCAATTTCATCCTTGGAATTTCGTTGTACGAACGGTTCTAAAAATTCATTCTGTCCCCTTTTTATCACTATCATTTTCATTGTAAAATTCGTTCTGGCATTCTGCCTTGTAAGTCTATTACTAAAGAAACTCCCTTCTGGCCATTTCGTTTTGTAAAGGGGTACTAAGAATGTTTCTAGAAAATTTGTTTGGTAATTTGTTACTGTAATTTAGTTTTGGCAATTTCGTTTCTACATGCGCTTGGGTTTTGGAAAAACTTGGCACCTTCCTCTTGATGAAGTTTCGACCTTGAGAAATCATCGATCAAGGGTGATTGTGGCATGTGTGCTCAGATTTTGATTAATGGAAAATGGCTCCACCCTTCACTCACTCGTACAGCCTCGTTTTCCTTTGGTTTTTCAGCTCGTCCCCTTCCCTGCATGGTGTTGGCATTCCATCATGCATTTTACACCTCTGCCGCTGACTGTGATGCTACAACAACATTTTGTTTGCCCTTTGGGTGTAATGTAATGGTTGATGGCTTGTTTGGTTTAGAAATAGAGCATGGTTCAGGTGACTTAGTTTCCCTCCTTGGGAGTGAATGCTTTTATCTTAAACCTACGTTTTTCTCTTGAAGGAACCTTACATTTATCTCTAGTGCAGTTCAGATTTGAGATTTTGTTCTGTTGTGGACTAGAGTCAGTGTTGTGCCTTACCCCCACTGTTTTACAGTCATGGTAACTTTACCATTACTCACTCTGCGAATTCTCACCCTTTTGGATATCTGGTTATGGGATTTTGTTACGCTTCCACTTTACCCTTAACTTTTGCCACTCACAGTAAAACCCCCTTTTCACCAGGCTGTGATGTCATCAATGCTCGACAGTGAATTTATCATGACGAGTGACAGTGCGGTGGGCAGTGAATTTCCATTGGTAAGCAGAAACGGCCCAAGAATTGACAAGTGAATGCAGTCGGTTAAAATAAAAATAATAATAATGACAACTGTTAGAATTAACTCTATTTCCCTATGTTACAAATTCTATGTTTTTATTTCAAATTGAATAGTCTGCATTTCCAGTTTCTAAATTTGCATTTCTAGTTTCTAAAATTTTTATATTGAAATGAATATCTGAATCCACGTCAACATTGGAGAAAATCTTAGTTGTTCAACTCCTACTTAATTTGGCTCATCGAGTTAAATGTGGAAGAATCTTATTTGGGGAAACTCTGTGTTGGTCATAGATTGGGTGAATGAATTGATTCAAACCAGTACTTAGACCACTTCATGCGTAATTTTAGTAGCAGCAATTGGATGGCCGGTATTAGATAGTTGGTTAGGAACCTTCTAGTTTTATATTAACAGAGGTTCATTCTAAATCTGTTAAGTTTTTTGGACATGCTAATGGGTTCATGTAGTGGTACTATCGATTTTATTGGACTCATAAAGTTTGCTGACAATTTTACTGATATCGATTAATGTCGATGGTTACTGCTAAATGGTAAAGTTTAGAGTTGTTATTATCGATCAATTTAGAAGGGATAATTTAATTACGGAATGATGTTAATGTTAAATAGTTCTTTAGTTGTATTTAACAATTATTAAAGACTCATTGAATTAAGTGACTATTAGATGGAAATTGATTAGTGTCGATGGATAATGTTGAATGGTGAATTTAGAGTTGTATCATTGATCAATTTAGAATGGTTAGCTTAGATATGAAAATGATGTTGATGTTAAATGGTTCATTAGTTGTAATTATTGATTTATTGAGGATCATTGAATTAGATGACCATCATGATGATATTGATTAATGTTGATGGACAATGTCGAATTATAAATTTTAAAAGTTGTAAATCTTGATTAATCTAGTCTTCTTACTAATTAGACAAGCAGATTAGCATGTATTTAGAATCACAAATTTAGTATTGACTTAATTGCTTCCCAAGTCACTTCAGATGGTACCTCGATGACCCATTTCCTTTTTTCGACTGGCTCCATGGTTTTTCATTAATGTTAATTGAGAGGGTGCTTGAAGTTTATGATTCTAATATTGATTAAATTCTATTAGTCAATCATATTGTAATGTTGGACTGGTATTTTGCTAGAATTTGTTGCTTTTAATGCCTATTGATTAATGGTTAATTTATGATTCTGACATGCTAGTTTAGAGTGTATTTAATGTTAATTATGTTATACTAAGTCGAAGTTCCAACCTTCTTAGGGATGTCCATTTGATGTTGACTCAGTTAGTACCTTGAAGATAAATTGTGATTTAGAATTGCGCAGGTGGGCTAGCCTTAAGACTAATTTTAGATTATACCTTGAGGTCATTATGCACCTTAGACCTTCATTGCAGGGCTCGTAATGGAGGTTGGATTAAGCTGTGTTAATCACTTTACTTGCTCTATTAATTGCCATTGTCTTGTAAACTGAATTAAAAGTACACCTCCCATGCAATACTGTAATGGTAGCGAGTAATTTAATGCGTTAAAAATGTTTCACTACCGCATTTTTCCTTAATATAGATAACTTCTGATTGCGATCTTGATGAGTAGGTTTTGTATTTATCTTAGCAGGCTTGGTCTGCTGGTGTCGGGTGGGATGTAGACACCTCCATGTTCCTCAGAACAGTCGCCATCCCTGAGACCTTAAATGGTTAAAATCGATGGGAACCTAGGCTTGAGCATTGCTTATGTGTCTTGGAGTTCCTAACCATTGCAAGGTAGAACGGGTGGGTAGTCAGTCTTATTATTGTCTGTTGATTGTCATTCTTTGCTTGCAGAGGTTTATGTGTGTCTTAGATCTTTATTTTGTCAACGCTTTGCATGCGTCATGTTCGTTGTCGTGTGGTGACGTAGAGTGAAATGTATTTATTATCCTTGTACACGCGTGCACACACACAAAAAAAAAATAAAAAAAATTGCACTTGATATAAGAGGTTTGTCACCATAATGAGGAGGTTCATTACATATGGTATTAGAGTGGGTTCAACCCGCGACTTGGGATCGCTACGACTTTCGTTGATATGATTTGATTATACTGTTGCTAATCGAGTTGATTGTGTGCGTGCAGGTAATCATGGTTAAAGGACGCCGCGGAGGCAGATGACGGGGTGCTAGGGGAGGAGGTGTGATGCCTCTAGTAGCATCCACACACGAGGGGTCTAACCCCTAGGGAGACAAGAAGGTTCTCGGGCATGAACAGGTAGCAGTGGATGATGTAGTCGGGATGATGATATCCTTTCAGCGCATGTCCGAGGCACTGATCAACCATTTGGACAGAGATGAGACCAGAGTGTTGGCACCTGCTGAGGTTTTGTCGCACGCACCAGCTGTTACTGGTAGCATTCACTGTGAACTTGAGAAGGTCAAATTTCTCAAGTTCTTTGGTGCCCCGAATGACGCAACCGCCGAGGCATGGTTGGAGAACATGGTGATGTGCTTCACACTTCACGATTATACCTCCAACATGAAGGTCCACATGGTGGTATTTCAATTGAAGGGGAGCACTCTTCTATGGTGGAATATGCTCCTATCATAGCTAAACACGGTCGTCGAAGACGTGTCATGGGAACTGTTCGAGGAATGGTTTCGAGAGAGGTACCTTTTAGAGGAATTCATTGAGTGTCAGCTCAATGAGTTCAACGCCTTACGACAAGGAGGTCATACGGTGCCCGAGTACGAGGCCCATTTTATGGAGCTTCTCCGGTACACTCTGCACATTAACACTAAAAAACTTAAGGTCAATAGGTTCGTGTTTGGCCTTAATGGAAGTCTGCGTGCAAAGGTTAGGATTTTGATGCTTCAGACCTTGCATAATGTCGTCCATAAGGCCCTCATAGCAGAGGAGGAGCTTATCAGTGGGGGTCAGACCAAGACTCCAGCGAGACCAGCAGGGCAGGTTTCATCTGGAACACAGCAGCACCAGACCCCAGCGAGACACACACCGAAATATCGTGGCTTCCAAAGGGGATCCACTTTCACCACAACTTGGTGATCGCCGCCTCAACAAAAAACACCTTATTGGGGACCACAGCATCAACAAAAACGTCGCTTGCAACAACAACAGTTTAGGCCTATTCAGCAGAACAGACCAGGGTTCCAGGCTGGTGGGCCGTCATCTTCTACTTCGGGTACCAGGACTACTGGGCTGAAGAAGGGGTGTTGGACGTGTGGGGAGCCACACTACCGACATGACTGTCCTATGGATAGGACCAGAGCATCCGGATCAATCGGACCCATTACAGTGGGAGATATGGGCAAGGCCCATTGGATTCATGCCGCAGTGAATAACCGCTAGGCAGATCATCAGTCAACTATGCTCAAGATGACAGGTACTGTCGCTGACCAGACCCTTAGTATTTTGATAGATCCTAGTGCTACCGAGAGTTTCATTTCTGGTGCAGCGCTAAAAAGTATTAAGGTAAAGGTAGTCGAATAGGACGAGTTTAGCTTCGTAGAGATGGATTTAGGAGCCAAACAGAAGGTTGGAGGAAAGGTTATGAACTGTATCCTTAACCTAGGAGAGTTTGTCATAAGGGCCAACCTATATGTCATGATCCTAGGATCTTATGATGTCGTGATTGGTATGGATTGGTTGGAGTCACATGAGGCGATACTCAACTGTAAGACAAAATGGTTGATCTTGGTCGATGACGAGGGACAGAGACATGTGATTGTAGGAAGGAACCAGGGAGTTTCCCTCAGGTTCATCTCCTCCTTACTGTTACAAAAGAGTATGCGCAAGGGGTGCAAGCTTTATGCGATCCTTGAGCTAAATGAGAAGGGAGTAGCGAAAGGTCTAGAACACCTTCCAGTGGTGAGAGAGTTTGCGGATGTATTTTAAGAGGAGTTACCTGGGATGTTGTCAGAAAGGGAATTGGAGTTTACCATAGACCTAAAACCGGGGACTAAACCGATAGAAAGAACGCCTTAACGGATGTCTACCCTAGAGTTACAAGAGTTGATGGACCTGGGACTAATACGTCCTAGTGTGTCTCCGTGGGGTGCACCGGTTATTTTCATACGAAAGAAGGATAGATCATGTAGGCTTTGCATCGACTACCATCAACTGAACAAGGCCACGATCAAGAATCAATATCCCTTGCCGAGAATTGATGATCTGTTCGATCAAATGAAGGGTGCGACGGTGTTTTCCAAGATTGACTTGTGATCAGGGTATCACCAGTTGCGGATCAAGGAGGATGATGTCCCTAAGACTACCTTTGAGACGAGGTTTGGACATTATGAGTTTACTATTTTACCGTTTGGACTGACAAACGCCCCAGGGGTATTTATGAGTTTGATGAACAGGGTGTTCCACGAGTACTTGGACAAGTTCATCCAAGTGTTCATTGACGATATTTTGATTTACTCTTGTACAGTGGAGGAGCATGAAGAGCACTTGCGCTTGGTACTACAGTGTCTGCGAGAGCACAAATTGTATGGGAAATTGTCCAAATGCTCTTTTTATCAATCAAAGATTCACTACTTAGGGCATGTCATCTTCGGCGAAGGCATCACCATGGATCCAGCCAAGGTTGAGGCTATTATGGAATGGCCTGTGTCGATGAATGTCATGGAAGTGCGTAGCTTTATGGGTTTAGCAGGATACTATTGACAGTTTGTCGAGGGATTTTCGAAGATAGCAAATCTGATCATGGAATTGCAGAAGAAAAACAAGAAGTTGTTTGGACCGAGAAATGCACGGAAGTATTTTGGAGGCTTAAAGAGTTGTTGACAATAGTGTCGATACTAAAGGTCCCTGACATGGATGCGGATTTCTTGGTATGCACTAACGCCTC
>JASDQU010013556.1:109449-144253 GCA_032191745.1 Picea mariana | reverse complement strand
TACACCCAAAATACTACAGACTGTCCATGATCCAATGAAACTAGTCCCACTCAATTTGGATACTCTAGCAAGAAGTTATGATTGTTTTACCTGGAACACCTTCTTGAGACTAGTCAATAGGAATAGTCAGATACCCTATCTTACAAAAGGTGTATCTACAAATTTATGATGACCCAGAAGCTGAAATTTTTACCACAGATACCTTACTAATTTCTATAAATGGCCTTTGGAGTTCAGGGTCTGAAACCTTATAGAATATTTTTTATAGCGAAACTTCCGCAATGACTCATTTCAGGATGATTCCAGAACCCTATCTTGTACATGATGTATCTCCAAACATATAAGGCCTCAAGAGAAAAATTTTTAACCTAACGTACCTTGAACAGTTTACTAAATATCCTCCAAGCCGTTCCTTCTGAAACGTTGTAGAAAACAAGTTATAGTGAAAATGCCACGGTGTCTCAGATGTAGCAGCGAAACCGCAAGACCTTGAGCTCTGATACCATATGTTAAAAACCAAACATCAATATAGCATAGAAAAACTTCAGGAATAGTACTCAACACATTGAAAAAGAGATAATTTCAGATAATAAGCCTCTTCAAGGGGGAAACCTCCTTTTACCCGACTTAAATGTTCAAGTACAAGATGATTCAAAATGAAAATGTCTCCTTGGTATATATAGGAGACTGGGAGGTATAATTACAACTAATGGCCTAAATCCAACATAAATAAAATAACATTAATAATATAATATGCCCCAATTAAGGGGTAATGAGCCAATATTAGGGCTTAACACGGAATTTCTTAGTGAGTACGACTTTGAGATTTCTTACATAAAGGGAACAGTGAAACGAGTGGCAGATGCGTTGAGTCAGAGACCACGCATCTTCTCGGTGTTGGCTCTTCAGACGAATCTACGTGAGAATATTCTCAATTTACAGCATGAAAATGATTGGTACAAAGAGGTCGAGGGTTTTATCAGACAAAACACAATGATGGTACCACAATATGAGGGATTTTCATTTAATATCGATGGGTTATTGAGGTTTAAAAATCAGATTTACGTACCGCCAAACGACGAGTTGAGGATGATGATTCTGAGCGAGGCTCATAGAGTAGTTTACATGGCTCACCCAAGAGTCATGAAGATGAGGGAAGACCTTAAGCCCTTATTCTTTTGGAAAGGAATGCAGGCAGACATAGTCAGCTATGTGGCCAGATGCCTCGAATGTCAGCAGGTAAAGGTTTAACATAGACACCCAGCGGGATTACTACAACCGCATGCTATTCCAGAATCAAAATGGGAGGTTATTTTGATGGATTTCATTGTTGGATTACCACTGACGGCAAGGAGACATGACTCTATTTTCATAGTAGTAGACACTCTGACGAAGAGTGCTCACTTTATTCTTGTGCATACGACGTATCAGGCACCTAACATTGCTAAAGTATTCATCAGTGAGATTGTGAGGCTACATGGCGTGCCTAAGAGGATTATATCCGATCGAGAATCGGTGTTTACTAGACGATTTTGGACGAATTTCCAAGAGGCCTTGGGAACCCAACTTAACTTTAGTACTGCGTATCACCCGTAGACTGACGGGCAGACCGAATGAATGAACCAAACCTTGGAGGACATGTTGCACATGTATGTGATGGACCAACAAAAGCATTGGGAAGAATTCTTGCCACTAGTGGAGTTCTCTTACAACAACAGTTACCAGAGCACCATTAATATGGCACCTTTCAAGTTTCTTTACGGGCAACCATGTCGGATGCCCTTGAGTTGGGATCGGCTTGAGGATAGGGTCCTGGTGGGACTAGAAGAAATCCAAGAAATGGAAGAGAAAATGAAAACCATAAAACAAAGGATTAAAGAAGCGCAGGGTCGACAGAAGAGTTATGCCAATGCGTACTGAGTTGACCGTAGTTACGAGGTCGGAGATCGATTCTTCTTGAGGGTTAAACCGCATAAGAGTTCGATCAAGTTTGGAAAGGGAGATAAACTCTCTCCTAGGTTCGTGGGACCTTTCGAGATTATGGAGTGAAAGGGGCCCATGGCCTATCGACTAGCCTTGCTTGATTCTTTGAGGCGTATGCATGATGTTTTTCATGTATCTATTTTGAGACATTATATTAGTGATCCTACACATGTTATTGACATGAGTTCCTTAGATCACCATGTTCGACAGTTACGACGTCGAACGGTAGATCAGGTCAAGGTCCAGTGGGACAATTATAGTCCTCACTCGGTGACCTGGGAGGACGCTTATGATATGCGCTAGCAGTTTCCATTTTGTTTGATAGATAGACATATGACACTGTGATACACTTTATTTTCGGCATTTATACAATGAAACTTCGGGATGAAGTTTAGACCAAGAGGGGGTGTATGTAACATCCCTCTCTAGTGCACTGAGAAAACTTATTCTTTGAGGACACTTGCTTGCAAGTGACTTGAATTATTATGATATTAAAACATTTGTCTTTGATTATGATGCTTTATGATAGATGACATGATGTTTCACTGCATTGACATAGACAGGTGCTATTGACTTGGTTTTACTGAGTGTGTAGGGTTTTGAACCTTGAGGATGCAGAGGCATCGACAGAACCCTTGGACTCCGGATCGAGTCAGGGAGTGTACTATTAGGGTTTGATTGTTTTACTATGATTTTAGTACTTTTGATTAGATGATATGATGTGGACATGTCTGATATGATTGTTGATGATGTGGGATGATGATAGCTTTCCGACCAGACTCACATATGGAATAAAGGGGTCACACATGACTACAAGAGAGGTTGAGGGAGAGGTGTGGACAACAGCCCTGCCACAGCCTACTAGCACTGCCACCATGGCTCGAACTGTAGGTTAATTATTACCTAGTTCAAGAGGACCCACGATGACATGAGGGCAGACTGCGACAGTCGCTCACGATGATTCTAAGGGGCACACAATAAGGCAGGGGCCTTATTCCTTAGAAGCCCTTAGTCTCCCACAAGTTCACCTGGCGGAGTGTTGACTCCAGGGGTTATTGATGTCTACCAATCAGTCAAGAGGCAAGTGGCACCCTTGGAGCCCATACTGCATCCTGAAGGGCACGTCACACAAAAGAAACACAAGAGGCAAGTGGCACCCTTGGAGCATGTAGTGCATCCTGAAGGGCACGTCGCGCAAAGGAAAAGATGAGGTGAGTGGCACCCTTGGAGAACCTAGTGCGTCCTGAAGGGCACGTCATGTTGATGATGATAGAGGTAGGAACCTAGATGGCCCTAAGACAAACAACACATTAAGAAATTTTAACATAACTTCCCTAAATAAATGTTTCCCAGTTCAGAATCTAAGTTCTAAGTCTAAAACTTCTCTAGGGGTAAAATTTTGTCCACCCTTAAGAAAAATACCTTATAAAAATAAAATAATAAAATTTAAACTAAAAAACACTTAAGTAATAGTTGTGGACTTCATAAATTTTTGGGAAAAACGAAGAGAGTAAGAACTTAAATAAAATCTGTGGATATCAAAGGTAAAGACGAAATTAATTATTTAACTTGTGAAAGTGTAAAAAGATATTAAATTAATAATAAAAGGAAAAGAGGGTAAATTGCGCAACTGCCATTTTGGCTCTAATAAAAAGGGGAAAGAAGGAAATATAAAATTTAGGAAACTAAGGACTGGAGGAAACATAATAAGGGAAAGAGGGGAACTTATGGTAAAAAGCGAGGTCAATTTAGTAAAGAATCTGCCATTAAGAACCTTCTAAATTGAACTAAATTAGCAACTTCATTTTAGGGAAAGTATTTAAAACCTGTAAGGGAATCTAATAACACCTAGGAGTAAATTTAGGAGTAACTCTAGGTGGGTGAGGGAAATAAGACAATTTAATAAATTAAAGAAAATTAATTATTGGAGGAATGTGGGGGATAAATGACACTTGTACGATTGAAATTTTTTAGAAGTTTTTTATTTAAAACTTAAATTAAATGAGATTAGGGAAAGATTGGAAGTTCTAAAACTCTATAAATGAGAGGAAGGAGTAACTTCTAATTAGCCCACTGTCGGGCACTAGTAAAATGAAATCTAAGACAAGAGCAACAAATTTCTAAATGAACATGCCAACCAAGAGAAATGTAGGAAAAAGGAAAAATAAAGTGGATAAAACGTGGCTGGAGGGGAGGATGGAAAGTGGAGTGACTTTCCATGATCAAAAGATCAGCGCACCGATCAAATTCACCTTTAATCGATAAATGCTCAGGGTAATCTGCATATAGAAACGAATTTGCCAGCATGATCTTTACAGAAACGAAATTGCCAGCATACTCTTTACAAAAACAAAATTGCCAGAAACGAATTTTACAGAAACAATTTTACAAAACGAATTTGCCAGAAACAAATTTTACAGTAACAATTTTACAAAAACGAATTTGCCAGAAACAATTTTTATAGTAACAATTTTACAAAAACAAATTTTCCAGAAACGAATTTGCCATAAACAAATTTTACAGTAACAATTTTACAAAAACAAATTTGCCAAAAACAAATTTTACAGTAACAATTTTACAAAAACGAAATTGCCAGAAACAATTTTTACAATAACAATTTTACAAAAACGAAATTTCCAGAAACGAATTTGCCAGCATGATATTACACAATGAATTTCGCCATTTAAGGGATGGAGATGGAAGGCTAGAGTTTACATAGTATAATTTAGACAGTAAAGTTTACAATTTACACAGTAAAATTTATGCAGCAATGATAATTACACAATAAAATTTCGCCAGTGAAATGAGGAAGGTGCAAGGCTAGAGTGGCCATTAATAAACAAAACAGGGCTAAAATTTTTCAGCCATCACATAATGAAATCGATGAAGGATAATTATTTCTCACCCATTCCGAATTACAACAGCTGAGTTAATGTTTTTACAACAGTTACCCATTTATAATCGTCGAAGAAAATAATAAAAATAAAAACCATTCAGTCCAACAAGATCCAAACACAGATTGAAGTTAAATATTCGTTCATCCATATTACCAATATATAAATGCTGACAATAGTAAGAGAATGCCAGGTCCCTAAGGATAACTCATCGAAGGGATCGTAGGGATTCTATTAGTCGGGGCGCAGAAAATAAACAACAAGGAAGCAAGATAATCCAATGCAGAGGCTGTGCTGAAGGATGCAAATCATCAATCTAGCAAGGACATCAACAGAGGGATACGACTAAAGGTTCACCTTCGCATCACCATCCTCGCACAGAAAAGCAGGGTGTTGAGATCCATAGGTCTTTTAACGCTAAGGTGACGACCGTAGATCAGGCTCCTAGCCTACTGCTCAGGCAAGGACTGGCATGCTAGGGATGAAAAGCAAACAATCGCATGGGTCATAGTCAAACTATAGGGCTGTCGAGTCAAGCAGAGATGAAGGCTGTGAAAAATCAATCAACCAAACAATCAACTAGGCTAAGAAAAGGGGGTCCACTATCAATCTAAACATCCAATCCATTTACAATCAATATGCAGATCCAAGCATAAGTCCTAATGCATTCTACTCTACAAAATAAAAGAGCGTACCGTTGTTTGATCGCCTGCTTCGAATGACATACCGCGCTCTATGCACCTCCCGCTCGTCGACCGTCGAGACCTCACTGGTACCTCCCAGCCAATGCTAGGGGTACTCTTCTTCCCCCTTATCCCCTCGAGCCACAAAGGGGCCACACACACTATCTAGAGATTTCGTCTAGCTCCCAGCTCGCCTCGCAAGGCCGAGCTACCACTCCTCTCCGAGCTGGGTATCCCAACTCCCACAAGTAAATCAGTCAAGTTGATATTTTTGCAACGTAATGTTACGCAAACAGAAGATGATCCTTAATCCTTCTCCTTCCTTTATTTTATAGAGTTTCGAACTTCCTTTCTTTCCTAAAATCTCATTTAATTAAAGTTTTAAAAATAATTTCTTAAAATTTCCTCTCCGTACAAGTGTCACCCATTCCTTTCATTCCTCCATTATTTAATTTCTTTAATTAATTAATTATCTTATTTCCCTCACCCACCTAGAGTTACTCCTAGAATCACTCCTAGGTGTCCCTAGATTCCCTTATAGGTTTTAAAGGCTTTCCCTATTATGAAATTGCTAATTCRGTTTAAAATTAGAAAKMTCTTAAATGTAGATTCTTTACTAAGTTGACTTCCYKCTTTTTYCCTTAAGTTCCCCTTTTTCCCTTTTTAWGTTACCTMTTTTCCCTMGTTTCCTATTTTTTTKATTTTCCCTCTTTCCCCTTTTACTTAGAACTCAAAAAGGCAGGTGTGGAATTTAACCCCTTTTCCCTTTTATCATTAATTTAGTATCTTCTTAAATTATCAAAAGATAAAATAATTAATTCCCTCTTTACATTTTATATCCATAGGTTTTATTTCTTATGAATAATTTAATTTTTTACTCCCTTCATGTTACAAAATTTTGTGAAGATCATAATTATTATTTAAGTGGTTTTTATTTTAAATTTTATTAATTTATTTCATTTCATCTATTTTTTTATTTTTTTTATTTTATTATTATTATTTTTAAAGCTAGACAAAATTTTACCCCTAGCGTAATTTTAGACTTAGAACTTAGATTTTGTATTGGGCGACATTTAATTAGGGAAATTGTTTTAAAATTTCTTAACATGTTATTTGTCTTATGGCCATCTAGGTTCATCCCTCTATCATCATCAACACGACGTGCCCTTCAAGATGCACTAGGTGCTCCAAGGGTGCCACTCACCTCATCTGTTCCTTTGTGCGACGTGCCCTTTAGGATGCACTATGTGCTCCAAGGGTGCCACTTGCCTCTTGACTGATTGGTAGACATCAATAACTCCTGGAGTCAACACTCCGCCAGGTGAACTTGTGGGAGACTAAGGGCTTCTAAGGAATAAGGCCCCCGTCTTATTGCGTTCCCCTTAGAATCATCATGAGCGACTATTGTAGTTTTCCCTCACGACATCGTGGGTCCTCTCAAACTAGGTAATTGTTAACCTACAGTTCGAGCCATGACGGGAGTGCTAGTAGGTTGTGGTAGGGTTGTTGTCCACACCTCTCCCTCAACCTCTCTGGTAGTCGTGTGTGACCCCTTTACTCTATATGTGAGTCTGGTCGGCAAGCTATCGTCAGCCTACATCATCAACAAATCATGTCATAACATATCCATATCATATCACCCAGTCAGATGCACTAATATCACAGTAAAACAATCAAACCCCAATGGCACTCTCCCTGACTCGATCCGGAGTCCAAGGGGTTCCATCGATGCCTCTGCATCCTCAAGGTCCAAAACCCTGCACACTCAGTAAAATCGAGTCAATAGCACCTGTCTATGTCAATGTAGTAAAACAACATGTCATCACCCCATAACACATCATAATCAAAATCAAAAGTTTTAATAGCATAAAATCTGTATCACTTGCGAGCAAGTGTCCTCAAAGAATAGGTTCGCTCAGTGCGCCAGAGAGGGATGTTACATAGATATTTACTAGAGTTAAAGGTCAGGAATCAACAATGACAATTCCTCAATTATCCCTTTACATTTTATATTTTACAATTCATGAGAAGGAAATCTTTGACTGGGGGAATATTATTTCCATAGAAATTTCCTCACAATTAGAAAAATTTAGAAAAAATAAAAGGTTCTACTTGTCTTCATATTTTATATTTTCTATCATTTACTATCATGTTTTTAAAGGTCTGAGTATTAGAAGGAGAGTTGACTGGAAAATTGATCCAGTACCAATGTGGTACCAAGCCCTCTGGAGACAGAGTATTACTTATCATTTTTATGAAGTCTATAATGGATTTGTTTCTATTTTCAAGAAACTCCTATTTGGTGCAAAAACATCTAGATTATATTTGGAAGAATAAAAATTCCTAGATAAAAATGGGAGTTATGAGAAAATGGAGCATTATAGTGTGGTAAGAATATATTGTTCTCGTGAGAATTGCTTTTATCGCCCTTATTATGTTTCAGATATAATTCTTTTCATAGAGGTTTCTAGATAGTACATATTATGAGTACAATACCTCACTTGCTAATACAATTTTGATTGAAGAAGAGGAGGGAGACAGTCAAGACCCACTAGCACCAGATGGCGAAAGGAAAACAAAATATATCCAAACTATTGTTACTACTATAGATACACATAAGTAGAGAGGAAAAGTGACAAATAAAAGAAATTCTCATTTTCCAAGTGTATCACAAAGAAGTGGCATACCAAAGAAAAGTTCTCATCGAGTGACATTACAGCAAAAAAAATCTTCTACCAGCAATTTTGATGATGGGGGTGACCATAATCCTCCGAGAAGAAATTTGGAGAAATATCATAAACTTCAAATCAAAAGAAAAAGGCAAGGTACTTAGTAGGAGGAAGAAAATATCATACCTAAAGGTGAGGTTGTGCTTCAATATATGGATCTGGACATTAATATTGAAGATATTCAGTTCTTGGATGATGAACATAGACTCCAAGAAAGCATGGAAGTTGCAGTCGAGATTGTAACTCAAGAAAATATTTTTTCAAAAGATGAATCTTTCATAGTACAAAATTCCTTATTTGACAGAAGCTCTAAAAAAGTAATTTTAGAGAAAACACATTCAAAGAATAAAAGAAAATCTAAATCTAAATTAATTTTAAAGGCATGCTCCCTTCTAGAATTTCCAGAATTCATAAATCTACGAGAAATTCTCTAGAACTGTCGATGGATGACATGGAGGAACAAAATAAAATTCTTAAGGAAAGGATTAATGAATTAGAACATACTCTGATGCCACACATTATGTTTCCTTCCCTAGTCTCAATAGTCCAACCCTAGAAGAGCATTGATAAAACCCCATAATCCAGTTTTAAATTGAAGGAAACATCAATTTTACTTTCTAAAATTAGGCGCTTCATTGGAGAAAATATTAAAAAAAGAATGTCTCTCATTTTAGAGACATGGGATTTAACAAGCAACTTTGTCTCCCTTGGTTCTAAAATTCAAAATTTCAAAGAATATTTACAAGTTGAATTAAGAAATGATGAAGGTTTTCATAAGAATGCAGTTATTACATTTAATTTAAAGGTTTCAAGCATGGTTGAGATGAAAATAAAAGAGGAATATCTTCACTCCCCTACTCGCATGAAAAACCTGAAGGCGTGTTGGATGAAAAGACATTAAAAGAATTATTGGATTCAATTTGGATGTCCTAAGTTTCAAAAAGAGTGAATCTTATTCCAAGACAATGGGATTATACCTTGCAGGAACTATTGGTGAAGTACAAGATCCCAAACATATTTCAAATAGTATTCTCTTAACAAGGAAACTATTTGAGGAACATGTAGAAATATTGAAAGGTATATCAACAAAGAAGTTCAATAGTATGACCAAGTACATGGAGCAAGAAATTGAAAGTTGGATTTTGGAGTACATAAATAAAAATGAAGATATTGAAGTTACATTACAACAACTTTCAATTGATTATAGAGAATCAAAAAGTACAATGTTATACATAAGGGTCAAACAAGAGGTAACCATTGCTCCAATGCATGAATATATTGAAAATTGGTTAAAGTTAGCCTTAATCGAGATTATTAAAGACGATAAAATGGAAGGAGTTGGTACCAGTCAAGAAATTGTCACCAAAGATAATATAAGAGCAACAACTACCCAAAACTGATCTAGAGGTTTCATCACAGTAAGCGCAAATTGATCACATCCTTATTCTTCTCCCTTTCTCTTACACTTTCAAAAATCATCTAGTTATATTTTTTCTATCCCAAGAAGAATATAACCGATTTTCGATTTCTCCCTTCTATTCTCTTTTTAGGTATTTAATTGTTCTTTCCTTGTTCCATCTCTATTCCTACTCTTTTATTGTTTCACTTATTTATTTTGTGGTCCATGGGAGCCAATCCCAGTCCATCTTTGTATAAACTCCTTTTATTTCTTAAGACTATTAAAGACTATTTTAATTTTGAGAAAACTCCAGAGAACTACTTCGAGGTTAATTTTAATTGTATCTTTGAACTATGAGCATTTGTGTGTAATATATTTGAAATTAACCTATCAAATCCTGTTTTGATTTTAGTGAAAAGACTTTTTAAAAGTTTTCTGATATATGGGCCCTTCATCTTTCTTTCCTTGAATGTGATAAAAAATATTTGAAACCGATGGATGTAAGATTCATGTTATATTTCTTATAGTTATTTTCTTTGTATCATATTTATGCAAATATATTATTTTATGAATAAAGGTTCCTGGTCCATTTCTCAGGAATTATTGATGCATGTATATTTTATTCAATATTTTTATTTGTTTGAATGATAAAGACTTGGAGTTTGGTTTTTAGCACTCTCCCATTTTAATATTGTTGTTCCAATATTTTCAAAGATAAATGTTTAAATAATTCATAGATGAGTACCTCCTATATAAAAATGAAGGGGATCTTTAATCCTCATGAGGTTGTTATTTCGATCTTAATCAATTCAAACATCAACATTGTTGATGACCATAATAGGGAGCAAGAGAATAATTTGATTTAAAAACAGAATTATTTATGACTCAGTCTCAGCCTAACCAACCCAAGTTGTAAGTTGTATTAGGAAATCAAACAACCATTTTGCATCAATTATATGATTTGGTGTTGACGACAACCCGAATTCGTGAATATCTTGAAAGATCCTAGGAGACTCTTTCTCATGAGGAGGAAAGAGAAATTGAAGGAAGGAAGAGAAGACATGATATAAATTGAATCTTGAATCGAACAAAGGACCAATAAAAAGGAGTAAAAATAACAACTTCAAGAAATAAGAAAAAATTCCACTACCAAAAAATAAAAGGATCCAATCATAGGTGATAAAGAAGAAAGAAATGAAAACCATGATAATCGTGAAGAATGGAAAGAAAATACATGGAGAAGGGTTAGAAATATCCCTCTAAATATTCAGGGATAACAACATTAGTTTCCAACTCTCCCATAAGGAGCATTGCCAACATTTCCAGGAGATGGATCAATAGACACAAAGAAACATCTGGATATATTTATGAACATGTGAAAAATTCATTTTGTGGAACATGATGATGTAATGTTAAGATTATCTATTTAGACATTGATATGATATGCCTATGATTGGTACATGTCCCTTGTAGCAAGAAAAATTTCTTCCTTTGATGATTTAGAAACTACGTTCTTAACTATGTATGCTCCTCCGGTAGCAAACCATAATCTACTCACACAATTCACCTAGATTCATTTGAAAAAGGGTGAGAGGACTAGAGACTAGAAACTATGTTCTTAACTATGTATGCTCCTTCGGTAGCAAATCATAATCTACTCACACGATTCACCTAGATTTATTTGAAAAAGGGTGAGAGGACTAGAGACTTCAATCTAAGATTTTTTAAGACACTGAATCAGATCCCAAAGGAACAAAATCCAAATGCTCCAGTAATACTTGGATGTTAAAAAAATGCAATGCCTTCAAATGTGAAAATTTCCATCAAGGTTGAACAAATCAAAGATTTAAATGGAGCAATACATAAAGTGAAAAAAATGGAAGAGATCATGCTGGAGACAGATGCTAATCTTGATATTATTCTTGGAAAATTCCAATGACAAATGGATACCCTTAGTATCTCATATCAAGGAGCATCAAATTTAAATAAAAGTGAATATCAAAGAGCAAAAGACATCGAAGATCGAGGAGTTGGTAGAGGGATACTGAAAGGGGTAATTGTAATGTAAAAAATGATCCAACAACAATGCAAGAAAACAAAAAAAGGATGGATATAGAATAGATGAATCGAACTATTACATAGATGAAAAATAAATTGAAAACATTAAGAAGGAATGACAATTTTCATCCTAATACAGAAATTCCTATTCAGGAACGTAAGAGAAATCATGTTCAAGGATAGAGAATATGAAATGATGGTGCAATTGAAGAGTTTAGATAGAGGGTGCATAGAGTGCCAAATCCAAATGCTGTAATTTTAGAACAAACTTTTGAAGATGAGATATTTGATAATCAAGAGGATGATTTTGTTCAAGAAGAAATTATTGAATATGTACAAATGGATGAAGGCGAGTCATCCATGTATATATTTGATGAACATGAAGAAATTGATATCTCACAAGAAAATGTTGTGAAAACAAGAGCAGAAACAAATAAATTCAAAACAAAATAAAATGTGGAGAAAGAAAAGGAAAATATGAGACCAAATGATACAAAAGCAACTAAGAAGAAGGCAATTGGAAATCAAGTGAAAAATCCTCAAAAAATGACATATAATGTGATTGATGATCTGAAAAAATTGAGAATCACTTTGTGATTCATGGAAGTTGTCAAAATCCCATAGCAGAGGGAAAATATTATTAAAATCTTAAATGAGACAAGTCATAGAATTGAAGTTGTTGCATCAAATTCAAAGCAACATTAGAATATATCAACAGTTAGACCCAAAGGTAAAGTGCCACCTTTTTATATTACAATAGAAAATCATGATCTGTTGTTTCATAATTACTTGATTGATATTGGAGTGAAAAATAATATCATGCCATTATCAGTAATGGAAGAACTTGGGATGAGTTGTACCAAGTATTATGAAACCAGAGAGAGTATCTATTCCATTGAATCAAGA
The DNA here is from genome assembly GCA_032191745.1 of Picea mariana. Lineage (NCBI taxonomy): Eukaryota > Viridiplantae > Streptophyta > Pinopsida > Pinales > Pinaceae > Picea > Picea mariana. The sequence goes on along the minus strand of JASDQU010013556.1, from coordinate 131,601 downwards.
AATGTCCTGACATACAAAGAGATTAAATATTTTAATGCTTGAATAAGTGTTGCCCCACACATCACAATTATGTTCACAATTATAGTGGTGGATCTTCCTCCGACATATGGAGTAGTTCTTGGAAGATATTGGTCCTCGTTGATTGGAGGGTACATCATGAATGATGGGAGTTGCATGATGTTTCCGAATAAAGATGGAACATTGATTAGAGTTCCTCGAGATCCAAGAAAACCATTTTCTTTCAAGAAAAAAAAAACAATGAATTAATGAAAGAATATATTGATGATGTTATAGGAAACTATGTTGTGCTTGACATAGAGAAGACATATATTTCAAGACAAGAAGTAAAAATCTATTTTGAATGATTTTGGAGGATGTATTTTGATGGTGCTTGTTGCAAATCAGGGAGCGTAGTAGGAATTGTACTCAAAATCCCCAGTTCAGTTATATATCCTCATCCTATCAGGATTGAATTTCCTTGTATGAACAATGAGGTTGAATATGAAGTATTGATACAAGGAATGAATCTTGAACTTCAAATTGATATTGAACATTTGATAATAACTAGCTACTCTGAACTTTTCATATATCACATCGGGAATAAATATAAGATAGAAAAGGAACGATTAAAAATTTATGCCAAAAGAGTAGATGAATTGATGTATTCCTTCAACTCAATCAACATATCATTTATTTGTAGGGAAAAAAATAAAAAAAAGACTTGATGGAAATTGTTGCATCTCTATTTAATTCAATGATTTTCAGAATCATAATACTTTTTAAGTTAAAATATTTGTCAAGCCATCAACACCTGATAATCAAGATCATTTTCAAGTATTCAAAAATGATGAACATATGACATACTTTCTTTCAGACATAGAAGAAAGTCTTGATGATCCTGCATCAATTCTGAAAAAATGTATCAATTTTTGAGTCTATATTCACAAGAGATGATCAAGTGAATATGCAAATTTGAAAGAAGAAGCATCTACCAGAAAGGTTCCAGAAACTCAAAAGATAAATATTGGGATTGAAGAATCTCCAAAATATGTAAATCTTGGGAGTGGTTGTACACTAGAAGAGATTCATCAATATACCTCCTTGTTCAAAAAATTCTTTGATGTTTTCACATGGACTTATAATTATTTGAAAGAATGTGATAAATATATATTCCATCATATCATACCATTAAAATAAGTGACGAAGCCATTTAAACAAAAGTTGAGAATAATAAATCCAAAATTGAATCCCCTGGTGAAAATTGAATTGGAGAAATTAAGAAAAGATAGAATAGTATTCCCAATGAAGCATTCAGAATGGTTGTTGAATCCTATAATCGTAAGAAAGAAAAGTGGATAAATTCATTTGTGTGTTGATTTTTGAGATTTAAACAAGGCAAGAATTAAATATAATTAAACTCTTCCTAACATGGAATTGTTACTTCAACAAGTCATTGGCTCAGATTTGATGTTCATGTTAGATAGATTTTTGGGATACAATCAGGTGTTGGTTGTAGAATAAGACAGATAAACAATTTCTTTCATAACACCTTGGGAGACATATGCTTATGCTTGCATGCCCTTTGGCTTGAAAAATGAAGGAGAAACCTTTCATAGAGATATGGACCATGATTTCGAATATCTGTTCACGAGATTCATGGTCGAATATCAATATGATCTTACCATTCATTCTAATATCATATAAAATCATATTCATCATCTAAGAGAAGTTTTTGAAAGATGCATATTATATGAAATATTTCTGAATCCAAATAAATCCTTATTTGCAGTTTTAGAAGGAAATATTTTGGGACATATAATCTGCAAATAAGGAATATATATTGATCATGATAGAGTCAGGGATATCAATGAATTAAATCCCTTGACCTCAAAAAAGGGAGTAAAATATTTTTTTGGAAAAATAAATTTTGTAAGAAGGTTTGTCTCAGACTATGCAACAAATTTTAAACCAATAAATGCATTGTTGAAAAAGGATCAAAGATGTGAATGGACCCAAGACATTAAAATAACATTCACCAATATCAAGCACGCAATCACCACTGCACCTGTATTGATCGACCCAAATTTCAATAAAGATTTCATCATATATTCTTTTCCTTCGAAGGAGGCTATTTATTCACTCTTACATATAGAAATATTAAAGGAGAAGAACCCCCAATAATTTTTATGACAAATACTCTCCATGATTATGAATTGAAATATTCAGAGATAGAGAAGCAAGATCTTTCCTTAGTTAAGGAAAAATCTCATTTTAAAACTTATATTTTGTCATCCCATGTCATAGCATATGTTCCTACTTCTCCAGTGAAAATGCTTCTCAATAAAGAGTTGAGAGAAGGGAAATGGGTGAATTAGCTAGAAAAAAATCCAAGAATATGACATTGATATTAAGCCACTAAAATAATTTATAGGACATGGGTTGTGCAAGCTCATTGCAGGTTCTGATTCATTAAATGGACTTATATCGATTTCAACAAGATCATGTGCATCAACTCCCAAGTAGTATAAATATATTATTTTCCATTTAAATCTGGCCATTTCCAAAATGGCATGTATCCAAAAGAAAGAATAACACTAAATATGAAAGAAAATCAACATGTGTTAGTTGAATGAAATTTTTTCCATAGGAATTTTGATGGAATGTCATTGAGATGTGTTGATGCAAAAAAATATTAGAAATTGATGGAATAATTTCATGAATGGATTTGCGGTGGGCACTTCGTGCCTAAAACTACTACACATAGAATAATGAGATCAAGATGGTATTGACAAACTGTTTTCAAACATTCATATTCAATGATAAGAAAATGAATTTCTTGTCAAACATTCTTAGGAAAAATGAAGAGGGAAACAATGCCTTTGCAACCCATATCAATAGAAGAACCATTCACACATTGGGGATTGGATGTCATTGGGCCAATTAATCCAAAATAAATTAAAGACCATTCATATATTCTCACAACTACAAATTAATTTAAAAAATGGAAAGAATCATTAGCATTGAAAAATGATGATTCAGACGAGCTTATAAGATTCCTCAAAGAAAATATTTTAGCAAGATTTAGAGTTCTAGAAAAGTTAATCACAGATAATGGGTCAATATTCATTGGGTAAAAGTTTACTAAGTTTTGTGAAGAATTTGGTATTATAATGGGACAATCATCAAACTATTATCCCCAAGGAAATGTTTTGGCTGACTACAAATAAGACTCTGAATCACATCATCAAGAAAATGATTGATATTAATCAAAGAAATTGGAATTTGAAATTGAGAGATGCAATATGTACAAGCAAATTAACACCAAAGGATAGCACTAGAAATTCCCCATATACACTGGTGTATGGAAAATAAGAAAGAATTCCTATCAATCTAGAACAAAATGCTTTGACATATACTATGAACATTGAAGATGTAGAGGAAATCTCCCCTTTACAAAGAATATACAATCGGTTGATGAAATTCGAGGAAGAACGAGTCGAAGCACTAACTAAAATGAGTCATATACAACATACCATCAAGAAATATTTCGATTAGAGTGCAACAACAAAATATTTTCAAAAGAGACAATTGGTACTATTATGGAAAAAATCAAAGGAAAAGCCTTATTTACATAAAAAAAATTGAGGTGTTATGGATTGGCCCATATACTATTGAAAAGATCTTAGGTCATAAATATTATTTACTCAAAGACATTAAATGGACAATGTAGATGTTTCCAGTCAATGGTCAACATCTCAAGAGTTTCTTTTCTTGATCAATCTTGCTCTCACCTGTACATAGTTTAATTTATTTTCCTTCTGTACATGTTATCTTATTTTCTATTTTCCTTTCTTACATTAACTCCATGCCCAATAGGAGAGATTATGGATTCTTTAGTAACCCACAAGAGGTTACCATCCCACAGTTGGAGCTAGTTGTTGACCTACATATATAAGCTCACACATTTTACTTTTACCTTTTATTTGCTTAGAATTTTCTCAATCCATGGTGGGTTTTTGGGTTAGTATCATCATTTTCTTTCAATTCCTCTCTCCTGCCATCATCAAAATGCACCTCATTTTTTTGTGACCCTCATTTTACACTTTACTTGGAATATTTTTGAAGTTTCTCAGCACTGTGGGTTCGCAGGTTGGAGGACTCGTGGGTTCATGTTTCCACAACTCATTTCCTTTTGTTATACAAGTACAACCGATAGATGATTATACCTCAACTCTCTTTATATATCAATACTTAACTAATTTTCAATATCACCACGGGTTCGTGGGTTGGAGAGATCATGTTTGTTCCCTTACTTCTTGAGATCCATGTCTAATCATTCATCGTATTACATAAATTAATTTTCACTTTCCCTAAGACTTATTAAATGCTAATCTTACAAAGGATAATATTTAATTGATTTTGAAAAGGCGACTATTAATAGAATATTTATCGAGGTAATCCTTCATTTAATCTTCACTAACTCTTTCATCGAAAAAGGAGCTGCAAGTTATATTATCAAAAGGGATTTACTTTGAAATTAATGTTTCAGAGTGAATATACAAAATTGAGCCAACTTTCAAATAACATGGAAGTGAAAGGGAGAAAACATTATGTGGGGATACTTTGAATTTATTCGAGTGAGAGGACTGAAGGTTCTAGTGGTCAATATATTACTGGTATTATTATTTTTTTCCATTACTATAAAGGAACAAAAATGTTAAGCCCTAATGCATCCAAGGAGGTATAATTACAACTAATGGAATAAAGCTGACATAAATAAAATAACATTACTAATGTAATATGCCTCAATTAAGGGGTAATGAGACAATATTAGGGCTTAACAGAAAATATAGTCTGGATGTCAGGCAGTGCTTCAACAGGGGGCGTACAAAAGGTTTTTGACTCTAGAGAAATTGTTTCTTGGTGTGTTGATAAGTATGAACATAACCAAAGAGTGATTCAACTTTAAGGGGATTCTCCTATTTCCTTTTCACCGCGAGTTTTCAGAAGGATGCTAATGCTCCTTGATCCAACCATCACATTAAAAGGGGAGGAAGCTACACAATTCCTTAAGGAAATATATTATGGACTTGAACTCTTACGGGAATACCTTGAATATCGTTCCACAATATCGAAGTATTTATCGAATATTCAGGCCAGTTCTCTTAAAAATCCTTATAAATAGATTGCATGGATATTCACCAGAGTGACAGGTCAGGAATCAACAATGACAATTCCTCGATTAGCCCTTTAAATTTTACATTTTATAGTTCATGAGAAAGCAATCTTCAATTGGGTGAAGATTATTTCCATAGAAATTTCCTCAAAATTAGAAAAGTTCAGAGAAATTAAAAGGTTATACATGTCTTCATATTTGATATTTTACATCACATATTGCCATGTCTTTAAAGGTATGAGTATCAGAAGGATAGTTGATTGTAAAATTGATCTAGTACCAATGTGGTACCAAGCTCTCTAGAGACAGATGGTTACTTATCATTTTCATGAAGTTTATAATGGATTTGTTTCTATTTTCAAGAAACTCTTACTTGGTCCAAAAACATCTAGATTATCTCTAGAAGCATCAAAATTACTAGATAAAAAGGGGAGTTATGAGAAAATGGAGAATTATAGTGTGGTAAGAATATATTGTTCTATTGAGAAGCTGATGCAGGAGCATCACCAACATCAAGTGAGCCAGTGTGGAAGACAAGGGACAGCTGGACAAGCCAGCGCAAATTTTGAAATTTCCTTGAAGTTGATGCGCAATCTTAAATGAAGTCATTAAGAAGAGGCGCACTTGTATAATGTAAACAGACCTTGAGCGATTTGATCTCATCCTTAGTAGGTAGAAGGCATTTATAGTAGTTAATGCAGGTAGATAGAATTTAATTCTAGATTAGACAGTCTCTAGAGCGCAAGAGGGAAACGGGATATAGACACCCTCATTGTGTATTGTAACATGAGAGTGTCTCATGAGCATAGAAGAGAAGCAAAGAGCTGTGTAAGAACACCCATGTACATATATTTGGATTAATAGAAAGAGGTTGATTCAAATCCATGGTTCTGTGTTTGTTCTCTGTGTATTGATGCTGAATGATATGCTCATGAATGTTTGCTTCCTGTTATACATTTGCTTTATATGTTGTGTATACGATTTCATGTTTTGAGTTTTGGAGTCTGAGAGGAAGCAGGAATGAGTTTTAATTGTTTCTCTATCTGAGTCAGAGTCCCTGCAAGGAGTGCAGTTGAAGTTGTCCACAAGGAGTGCATTGACGAAGGGTTCAGATAGGATAACTTTTGTTCTCATTCACCCAAAAGTGAAGTTGGGTACAGGAGCCGTGCAAGGAGTGCACAGGCTAAGTGAAGTCTCAGGGTTGTCGACCTGAGTGAAGCATTCAAAGACTGCTGCTGAAGGAGTGCACATGGTCGAAGGAAATTCAACAATTGGAAGTGTCTGAAGGTTTGCGTGCAAGAGTCTTCTCTAAGACTCGGCAGTCGTGAGGAAGCTCAGGAAGGATAAGGCCTTCGAATCTGTTGAAGGGTTGCATAGGAAGTTTGTGCCATGGAGTGTTTAGCAGGCATCGTAAGTTTGAGCCACAGGTGGACAAGTTTTCACGAAGGGATACTTGATTCAGGTTGCAGAAATCATCAGAGGAAAGAATGAACGGTCGAAATTCTCTAAGGAGAATTCGCGAATTTTCATGAGTCGTTAGATATCATGGAGGAGCAGGGGAGATATGGAGAAGTATTCCCTAAAGTTTCTAAGATCAGAAGGAGTAGGACCGTAGATCCGAGCCACAAGGGTCGTTGGATTTACGCGTGAACTCGTGGTATCGGGGTTTTGCAGGTGGAAGACCCATAAACAGTGCAATAGGAATCACGAAGTCACGATACGTGATATCCCGACAGCCAAAGGAATAGTGTGGGGCCACAGAGGAGTCGACGGGTGGATAGGTGGCACACTATTTCGGGTTTTCGTGGCGAGAATTCTTGAAACAATTGCATCAAGATTCGCGATATTGCGAAGTCCGAAATGTCGATGAAGTGAAGTGGTGATTGAAAATTCAAAGCTCGCGTGTGAGTCGGAGTTTCGGCTAATCGGGATTCGAGAGTTGGAGAAGCAAGTCACTCGACATCATGATCGTCGAAATCGTGATAAGGAAAATCCTGATAAGGAAAGGAAAAGGTTAGCGTTGACTTGTATCGGGTTTCGGGGATTCGTGGAACCAACACTCGACCACTGACCTCGCAAAGTCGCGAAGTCCGATCTCCTGAGTGCAAAGAGGGGATCTACTGAGAGTTGTTGTGTGTGTAGATTTCCCGATAGGGAAATAGAAGAATGACTTAGAGTTCTTCGGGCCGTGGAGAAGGAAAGATTCTGTGAGCACATGGACCTTTCGACCTGCGGGTTGTGACGGACGGCTGCGTTGCCGTCAGAAGCCTTTTTATCTCCCTTATTATGTTTTAGATAGAATTTTTTTCATAGAGGTTTCTAGACAATATAGATTTTGAGTACATTTCTTCCATCAAGAAAGGAGAAAAACAATTTATTCCATTGCCATGGAGAATTAAGCAAATTTTATAAAGAGGTATTTCTAAAATTGACGAATTCACAATTCAGTGGGATCAATACAACTTGAAATTTGTAGATGAAATCAGGGTTTTTGACCCAGATAATATTTTCTGGGACCACATGATGTCTATTGGATACAATACTTCACTTTCTAATACATTTTTGTTTGAAGAAGAAGAGGGAGATAGTCAAGACCCACCAACACCAATTGGAGAAAGGAAAACAAAATATATCAAAACTATTTTTAGTACTACATATAAGCATAAGCAGAGAGGAAAATTGACAAATAAAAGAAGTGATCATTTTCCAAGTGTATCACAAAGAAGCATCCTACCAAATCAAAGTTCTCAGCTAGTGACATCACAACAAAAGAAATCTTCTACCAACAATTCTGATGAAGGGGGTGACTAAAATCCTCTGAGAGGAAATTTGGAGAAATATCCTAAACTTCAGGTCAAAAGAAAAAGGCAAGGTAGTCAGTAGGAGGAAGATAATATAATACTTGAAGGCAAGGTTGTGCTTCAAGATATGGATCTGTACATTAATATTGAAGATACTGAGTTCCAAGATGATGAATAGAGACTGTAGGAAAGCAAGGAAGTTGCAGCTGAGATTGTAACTCAAGAACATATTTTTTTAGAAGATGAATATTTAATAGTACAAAATTCCCTATTTGACAGAAGCTCTAAAAATATAATTTTAGAGAAAATGCATTCAAAGAATAAAAGAAAATCTAAATCAGAATATGATTTCAAAGGCGTACCCCCTTCAAGAATTGTCAGAATTCACAAAGCTACGCGCGATGCTCTAAATGTGTCGGTGGATGACATGGAGGCCAAAAATATAATGCTTAAGGAAATGACTAAGGAATTAGAACATACTCTGATGCCACCCCCTATATTTTATACCCTAGTCTCAACGGTCCAACCATGGAATATCATTGATAAAATCCTAGAATCGAGTTTGAAATTGAAGGGAACATCAAGTTTGCTTGCTGTACTTAGGCACTACATTGGAGAAAATATCAAAAAGAGAATGCCTCTCATTTTAGAGACATGGAATTTAGCAAGCATATTTGTCTCCCTTGGTTCTAAAATTCAAAATTTCAGAGAATATTTACAAGTTAACTTAAGAAATGACAAAGGTTTTTATAAGGATGTAGTTATTACATTTAGTTTAAAGGTTTCAAGCATGACCAAGATGAAAAGAAAAGAGGAAGATATGACCTCCTCTACCTGCATGAAAAAACTAAAGGCATTGTAGATGAAAATAATTAATACATTAAAATAATTATTCGATGATCTCTATGTCCTAAGTGTCAAAAAGAGTGAATCTTATTCCAAGATAATGGGATTTGACCTTGTAGGAAATAATGGTAAAGTTCAATAACCCAAACTTATTACAAATAGTATTTTGTTAACAAGGAAACAATTGGAGGAACATGTAGAAATATTGAAAGGAATATCAGCGGAGAAGTTCAATAGCATGATCGAGTACATGGAGCAAGAAATTGAAAGTTATCTTCTGGAGCACGTAAATAAAAATGAAGATATTGAAATTACATTACAACAAATTTCAATAGATTATAGAGAATTAGAAAGTACAATGTTAGACATAAGGGTCAAACGAGAGGTAATCATTGCTCCAATGTGTGAATAGATTGAAAATTGGTTAAAGTTGTCCTTGATCAAGATTACTAAATATGATCAAACCGAAGTAGTTGGTATCGGTCAATATACTATCACCAAAGAGAATATAAGAGAAAAAACGACCCAAATATGAGTGAGAGATTCCTTCACAATAAGTGCAAATTGATTACATCCTTCTCCCTTTCTCTTCCACTTTCATAATTCATCCATTTTTATTTTTATATCCCAAGGAGAATATAACTGATTTCTGATCGATCCCTTTAGTTCCCTTTTCAGGTCTTGCATTGTTCTTGCCCCGTTCCATTTCTATTTCTGATCTTTTCTTATTTCATTTCTTTTTTTTTTGTGGCCCACGGGAGACAATCCCAGTCCATCTTTAAGCAAACACCTTTTATTTTCTTAAGACAATTAAAGACTATTTTATTTTTGAGAAAACTCCAGAGAACTACTTCAGGGTTAATTTTAATTGTATCTTTGAACTCTAAGCATTTGAATATAAGATATTTGAAATTAACCTATCAAATCCTATTTTGATTTTAATGAAAATATTTTTTTTAAGTTCTTTGATATATGGGTCGTTTATATTTCTTTCCTTGAATGTGCTAAAAAATATTTCAAACTATGATGGATGTGAGATTCATGTTATATTTCTTATAGTTATTTTCATTGTATGATATTTATGAAAATATATTATTTTATGAGTAAAGGTTCCTGATCCATTTCTTAGGAATTCTTGATACATGTATATTCTATTCAATTTTTTTATTTATTTGAATGATAAAGACTTGGATTTTTCCTTTTAGCACTCTCCCATTTTAATATTGTTGTCCCAATATTTTCAAAGATAAATATTTAAAAAAATCATAGAGGAGTACCACCTCTATAAAAATAAAGAGGGATCCTTAATACTCATGAGGTTGTTGTTTCGATCTTAACCTTTTCAAACATCAACAGTTTTGAAACCTTCCATAGCCATTTTGAAGGACCAAACAACATTTTTGATACTTCAAAGTTGCTCAATTCCTTCCTTATCTCTTTGGTACACAACTTTGATTTTAGGTAATGAAGGGAAACTACCTGTGGCATGGATCTATTCATAGATAACACAAGTTTCTATATTATTTAATAGGAACTCTCGTAAAAGGTGTTTTTTTCAACATTTGGAGAAAAATATAGCCAAGGTTGACTCTTCTTCATTTTTCTTCTTTTGAATTTTCATGGTATATAATTGGGAACTGAGAGAACTAAGGATGTCAATTTTAAAATTATCTAACAAATTCCCAATCTCAACTTAGGTAACTCCATCCCCTAAGGATTTAATATTCTTGAAAGACTCTCATTGGGATCCCTAACTTGTTTATTGTTACATTGTGAATATTGTCTACACAAATCACAAAGAACATCATATGATAATTGAGAAACATCTCCATCTCCCATAAAATTTAATACATCCAAACATTCATCTCAGATACCTCTCATAAGAATAATCTTTAGTGTGTCTAGGTCCATTTGTTGTTGTTTGGATGAGCTAAGATTATAATGGAATCTTTTAACATAGTATCCCAAACATAATTCTTCTTTTTAAGTCATTTTGAAGATTTCTCCTCGCAAATCCCTAGCTTGGAAATAATATTGATATTATTTTAGGAATGCTTGTCTCATACCCTCCAATTATGAATAGAATTTCCACCAAGCCCCATGAAGTAGTGTAAGGATGCATCCTTTAGAGTGGCTGAAAATAATTTTTATTTTTGGGCATCAGAGGAGTAATCACAACTGCGAGATAAGACATCAAACAAAAAAAAAAAGTCTCTAGATATTCAATTTTTAACCCATGAAAGTTTGGTAAAGTAGAAGGCGGAGTATTTTTCATTTTGGTTATACCATTTGTACCTTGAATAATAAATTCAAATGTATCAAGATTCTGCTAGAAAAAACCTTATGTATCTTCTTTAGCCATGTTATATAAGGTATTTTTCCAAAATTTCAGTGGTCCCCCATAGGCTGTAGATTATTCTGAAGTAAATGAATCAACAAAATATTCATGTTCATGACTAGGGTTTTTAGGAGGGTTTATGTAATGTCCCGCTCTTGCGCACACTGATTGGACTTATTCTTTGAGGACACTTGCATACAAGTGATCTGGTTCATTATACGATTGGTTGTTTTGATTATGATTATGAGATGTTGTGGATCTGATGATATGTTATTTTGCTATATTTATATCGACAGGTGTTATTCACTGATTTATCCTGAGTGTGTAGGACTCTGGATGTTAGAGGATGCCGATGGCATCGATGGATCTCCTTGGACTTCGAATCGAGTCATGGAGTGGAATGTTATCGTTTGAATGCTTTTGATATTATAGATGTGACATATGACTAGATATTATGATGTTGATTGTTATAGCTGACACATTTCATTGATGGATGCAGGTTGACGGTAGCTTTCTAACTAGATTCACATAGGAGTAAAGAGGTCATGCACGACAATAAGAGACATTGAGGGAGAGGTGTGGCAATAGCTCTGTCGCAACCTACTAGCACTCCCGTCGTGGCTAGAACTGCAGGTTAACGATTATCTAGTTCGAGAGATCCACGCTGACGTGAGGGCAGACTGTGACAGTCGCTCACGATGATTCTAAAAGGTGCGCAATAAGGCAGGTTCCTTATTCGTTAGAGGCCCTTAGTCTCCCACAAGTTCACCTAACAGAGTATTGACTCTAGGGGTTTGACGTCTACCAAAATTAGTCAAGAGGTGAGTGGCACCCTTAGAGCATGTAGTGCGTCTTGAAGGGCACGTCGCGCAAATAAAACCAGAATGCAGATGAGTGGCACCGTTGCAGCACGTAGTTTGTCTTGAAGGGCACGTCGCGATTTTAACTCTGGTAAGTTAATAAACCTAGTACCTAGAAAATTGTACCTCCTTAGGACCTAGTCAGCCTTAAAATGAATGATGGTATGAGTAAAGTTTAATAACTAATTTTTCCCTTAAAAAAAAACTACCGCCAAACCTAGTGAATTTAAAACCTTGGGTCTAAGTAGAACACATGAACAAAAAAAAAACTAATTGGACATTTAACAAGGAGGGGATAAAGAAAATTCAAACATTAATAATTAAAGTAAAATTTTAATGAAGGATTCAGTTATTAAAATGGTAAATTGTTGTTTATGTCTAAACTTGCTAATTCGGAACTTAAAGAAAAAGGGAAACTTAAAAAAGAAGGGGAATGTCTACATAGTATGGAATCTAGTCTTTGAAACCTTCTAAATGTGAACTCAACTAGGTTTTAGGAAATACGTCAGTCAATTAAGAAATGTAAGGAAATAAAGGGACACCAATGAGCGTTTTTAGGGACGCTTTTGGGTGGGTGAGGGAAATAGGCAAATTTAATTAATTAATTAATTGATTTTCTGGTGCAACTAAGGAATCGGGTGACATGTGTACAGGGGAGGTTTATCCTAATTAAATTTGATAAAAAGAATCTAATGAGGGTTTGGGAAACTAATCACTAAGAAAACTCTATAAAGAGGATGGCGGAGGAGGAGTATGGATTACGTCTGGTATGCGTAAGGTTACGCTGCCAAAATTTATCTTGACTAGATTTTTCTTGTGGGAATTGAGACACCCATCTTGGATAACGAGTGGTAGATCGACCTTACGAGACAAGCTAGGAGATAGACTTCTCTGGTTCATGTGCATGGCCCCTTTACGTCTTGGGGGGATCAGGGGGTATCGGTGAGGTCTCAGCGGTTAGTAAGCGGGAGAGGGAAAAAGCATGCGCACGGGACAACCACATCAGACTCTGTGCCTACGGTCACGGTGTTTACCAAAGGTTGTATTTGCTAATTATTGATTCATGTATTTCGTTTAGAAAGTGTTGTACATGCACTGTGTCGCTGACTTCATTCGCGAGCTTTTGGGTGATGAAATGTATATTGTTGTTTTTAAAAGAAATGATATTATTTGTGATCAGTTTTTCTTTGTACTTCTTCCCGGTTGAGATTATATATTATTTATGTTTAGAAATGGTGCACTTCCTTCTTGTGGATTGAAGTAATATTATTATTCCCTTTTAAACTGTGTGATCCTTTAATTTCTTGTAAACGCGAGTAAACCTGAAGATCTGACAACATTACTTTCTCCAGCAGTTTTTTTGTCCTTTAAATCCATGGCAACCTCAATTTTCTTAACCGTCCTTCCTACTGTAGAACCTACCCCCTTCCTTTCGGTTTCTATTTTGCGCAACTGGCTGATTTTATTAGTTGATTGGGATCTAAGAGCAGCAACTCGATTGCACAACTGTAATGGTTCAGAGCATTTTTTCCTAGTCCTTGACGCGAATACTGGAAGGTTGTCTTCATGTCGAAGAGGAGAGTCGCTCAGTTATATTAAAGTCACCAACCTTGAACCTCACCCTTATTCTTCCACCTTACAACCCCTGTGCGTTTCTCGTCGATTTTTAAGGTCGTGCAGAATCGCCTTGTACCATATCAGAGGGGTCTCGATGACGGAGTGGGTTCGAACTCTGTGCATCTTCTTCTCATGGTTTTTACACTCGACTGTTGTTGCACCCAGAACCTCGGCGAGTGCCCTTTTTCCTTGCTCTCTACGCTCCGATCTGTGGAGACTTCCTGCGTTCTCCTTGTTCGAACCTCCTTATGTGTTTTTCTTCTTAGCTCAGACCTTCTCTCTGCGTCATCCTTGCTCAGACTGACCCGCCGTGATTCGTTGAGCAGACCTCTGTGGCCGGACATTTTCCCCTTCCAGAGTCCTTCCCCTCCGGTTTTTCAGCTTAATTGTCTTCTATTTAGGACACCGATACTAATGACGATTGGATTCAGGTCGCTTTCAGAACTCGGTCCTCTGATATCCCAGAGAATGGACAACAAGTTCAATTTCCAGGCCTGCGCATGCTGAGATCGGAAGGAAGAGGGCTCAACGCCTCCTTTTTCGTTCGATAGGATTTTGGAAAGCTTATCATTTTTCACCTGAGCCCGGCCGGAAGGAATGCAAGCGCCTTATAATCTCACTCGAGCCACTTTCACCCCAGTTTTTCATCAATTCTTCTGGATTATTGAGTAAACGTAAGGACGTGAAGTTTGAAACTTTTCTTTGGCATCTCACGCCATTTTAGAGAGGGGTTGCTCTAATACGCGTATTAGATGTACCTTTTACATTGAATAAACGTAAGTGCGTGCGAATATGTTGGTCAGAGCTTATTGAAGGTGTCTCGGCCTTCCTCCTCGAAGAACGCGCAAGTATTTTCCTTGCGCTCAGTTGCTGCTGGTTAGATCCTTAATTACATCCTGTGGCAGCGAATTGCAGAGCACGTGTCCTGGCAGCCACCAGTCTCGTGGACTGTCACGATGTTTAATCCTGTAGCTGTGTTTATTTTAATGCAACGCTCACCTGGCAGCTACAACTCCCGTGGACTGCCAAGAATTTCTTTCCGTAGCCAATGATATCATAAGTTTCACCAACGGGTTCCCTGCTGCCACCACCCATTATTAAACCTTGATGTGCAGTGCTACATTTCATAGAGGTAAAACGTAACGATTTAAAGCTTTATATAAACAGGCTGTATTAGATTAATCATTATTGGGCTTGAAGCTTTACGTAAATGATAAGCAGTATATAAAAAGTATTACATTTTTTTTTTTTGGTAAATGAGTGTGTGAATATATATTGTTTTATAAGGTTATAGTACAAAACTGATGCAAGGATTCCTAGGATCCGCATTAACGGAAATCAGATCTGGGGTCCTTGGAGTGCAGTATCTGAAAATAAACAAAAAGTGCCTGGGTTGCCACAACGGGAAACCAACCCAGGCTACCATAATCCAGTCTAAAAATTTCATAAAAAAAAATCAAAAAAGTTTGAACATAGTGGGGTGAGCTCCTACTCTGAGAGACAAGGTCTGGGCGGGTCCTGTGCAAGTCTAGGTTGATGGGGTGCTCTGCATCCCCTTTCTGCTGTGCCGCGTCCTCCTCCCTCTGTTCCACCAGACGTAGCTTTCTAATGCAAGATGGGGTTCCATTACTGTCGGCTGGAGTGATATCTATATGGTGCACGTTGCGTAGATAGAGATGAAATTGTCCTTCCATCCGCTCCAGTTTTTTGGTCCTCCACCAACCTTTTTACCCCCATCTCCAGGTTGCTGAGGCGGTTGAGAATTCCTGTGCGCTCTTTCTTCTGCTCTTTGGTTTCCGTCCTGTTGGTCTCCCCCCGGTTCGCACACATCTTACCTATCATCATTTTGGTTCTCCAATCTTCCTCCATCCTGTGGTAGAGGGTTATCCTCAATTATGTGGTTCCGGGGTCCCGTATCCCCCCTACTTCCTGGGTTAGTGTTGACCAGGCTTTGTCCCTGCGGGCGTTGTTAATTTCGCCCTCCCATCTTTTAATGATCGTCTTCCCCTTGGTGTCTACCTTCGTGAGGAAGGTGCTCCTTGCATCCCTGTCCGCCTGTTCAATTCTTCTCATCCAACGAGCACTCTGTGGAGGTTCCTTTCCCTAGGGGCCTCTCTTGCTGCTGGTTTTCTTCATGCGCACCATCTTAACTTGCAGGTGGTGGTTTTTACTTTGGGTTCTTTCCCTGTTCCGCTGCACCTCCTTCTGATAAGTAAGGTGGCCTCTGCAATTGCGATGCCTCGTTCTGTGATAAGTTCTGGTGTCCCAGCCTTTATGGAGCCAACCCGACTGCGGTCTCGTTCTTGCAATCATGGTATGCTCATCAAGGTGGTCCTGCCCGTCAGAAGACTCTGTTCCAGAGCGTATGCATTTGATGACCCTGTCGTTATCCCTGCGCCAATACTCTGCCCTGCTCATTGTACGCCATCCCTTTCCCGGTCCCATCTCGGTGCTTAGGTGAGGTGTGTTCCTACTTGGCCCTGGTAAGACCTGTCGTCCATCGTCCTTTGCCACCTGCGATTTATCTTTTATGCTTTCCAATGGGTAACTTATGTACTTCTTTTTATTGACGGGGCTATGGTGCCATACCTTCACCTGATGTGTGATCTACGTTTGCATTTGCAACTTTATTTGATTGGTGGGCCATCAGATTCTGTCTAGGCCCTACGTGTCCTACAGTGTCTGCTACGCCTCCATTCTTTCCGTAATCTTTTGTACTACTACTGTTATCCCAGTCTTTTTCCACAAGTTGGGTGCATTCTGCTCAGAATTGACCTTGCGGGATGTTGCTCTAGATTGTGTCTAGTTTTGGACCTTCATTCTCTTCCCCCTCATTTGCTATTTTTTTTGCCAGTCCATTTGTTGACCTCCTCACCCAGCGCAACTCCACATTGATCCCTGTCTGCAAGTGCTCCTAGATTTTTTTTAGTAGGTAGGCCAATCGCCAGTGCCTCTGGATCTTGCATATTCTGGTACCGTTTTGAAGTTTTCTCACTGTGTTGATGACTAGCGTGAAGTCTCCTTCCACTATGGAATTCGTCATCCCCTCCCGACTGAGAATCTCCAGACGTGTCTCCATGGCCTTGAATTTTACAGCATTATTGGTGGATTTTCCCAGGCTCCCCATGTATAGTCATATGATGCTCCCTTTACTATCCCTGATTACTCCTCCTAGACCTATTCTTCTTGGGTTGCCTTTCGTCGCCCCATCAAAATTCAACTTGAGAGAGCCTGGAGGTGGCGGTTTCCAGTTGCGCTCACCTACTTGGAGTTGCGACTGTTGTCTGTTTGGATTGGGGTTGCACCCACCGGTTAGTTGGAAAATCTCTAGGACTCTGGAATCCTGATCAGTGGGTTGCACGCACCCTCCTGGCAGTTGCTTCTCATCATCGTCTCGCGTATCATGGAGGTTATTGTTTCCTTGATCTTCCCTTCTGGCTAGCTTTGGTTTCTGAAAATGTGCCTATTCCTTTCCTTCCATGTCAACCATATGATCATTCCTGGGGTGAGGATCCAACAGAGGTTCACCTCTGCTTGGTCGCTGTAGTTTTCTCTCCAGAGCTTGATTGTTGCGTCTATGTTACCACGGATCCTGTCTGACTAACGGAAGATACTTCATGACCAATCCCACAGTTTTGCAATGTAGGCGCATTCGTCAAGGAGATGGTTGGTTGTTTCTTCCTGAATTTGACATAGGTGACATCTTGACAGACCAGTGAAACCTATTTTCCTTAGGTTATCCCAAGTTACGATGTGGTTGTGTAATATTAGCCACTGGAAGATCTTAATCTTTGGCCATTGGGGGTTGTTCCAGAGATTTTCCCAGTGCTGCGCTAGGTCGTCTTGGTCTGGGTCCACCATATAGTGACATAATTCTTTTAGGTTGAATTCCCCTCTGTCCTTTTTGCCCCACCTCAGTTGGTCTTCTCCTTCCATTACTGTTATTTTCTGTCTGCCCAGTTCCTCCTCCACCTCTTTTATTGTTGTTGCGGGTATCTCCTTGTTCTGAGGAATAATCTTGTCCCAGGTTCTCCATTTGTTGCTGTCCGTTCCCTGCTGCCAGTATCGATAGACATTGATTTTTCCTTGTGTGATGAGGTCCTGTTGGAGTATCCCTCTATCCGGATTTTCTATCCTTGGTTCCTGTTGCCAAGTGTCCTCCCAGAATCTGGATGTTCTTCCATTCCTGATTTCCCAAAAGTTGTGTGTCTGAATCCATGCTTTGTTGCGCCATGCTAGGTTCCAGATAGCTGAGCTTTCCCTGGTTCCTCCAAAGTGGATTCTGTCCTGGTCACGGGTGTCCGATGCGTACTTTGCCTTCCATAGGTTTACCTAAGGGGTTGTAGTTTCTTTGACCCAACGCCACCATAGTTTCGCCCCATATGCATTGTTGGTTGTTTGTGGATCTTGCAGCCCCAAGCCTCCTTTGATTTTTGGCCTGCAGACTTTCTCCTAAGCCACCAGGGCCCATTTTTTCTTTGTTTCCGCACCTCGACATAGGAAGTCCCTCTGGATGGATCTAATTTTCTGTAGCATCCCCTATGGAGTGGGGAAGACTGACATCATATAGGTTGGGATAGCTTGTAAAACAGTCTTGGTTAGGATCAGTCTGCCAGCTAGATTAAGGGACATATACGTCCTGTCTTTTACCCACTCCTGTAGCATGTTTATTACTCATTCCCAAGTTGACAACTTATATACTTTGTCTGTCAAAGGAACCCCCAATACTTGGTTGGGATTGTTTTTCGTTCAAAGCCTAGAATGTTGGTCAAATTCCTTTGGATAGTTGGGTTGGTATTAAAGAAAAAGATCATCGACTTGGAGTGGTTGATCTCAGTGCTCAAGGCTTCTCTAAAATCTTCTAGGATGCGTTTGTAGGCTTTTGCTTCTTTGACCGTGGGTATGTCGTGGAGGAGTGTATCATCTACAAATTGTTGGTGGGTTGAAGTAGGACAATTTTCGAAGGGTTTGAGCCCTGTTATTTCTCCAGTTGTTGTTGCGCTCTTTATGCTCCTGCTGAGGCCTTCCATCATCAGAATGAACAGGAAGGGGGACAATGGGTCACCTTGTTTGATCCCTCTCATGGGCCAGAAAGGTTTGGCCGAGGCTCCATTGATTAGTAGTGAGTAGCTTGTTGTGGATACTAGGCCGACAATCCAACTGATCCAGTGCTAGGTGAAACCAAAGGCTTCCAAAGTCTTGATCATGTAATACCAACTAATTTTATCATAGGCTTTTGCTAGGTTCAGTTGTATTAGCATTCCCACCCTCTTCTGAAGTTTTAAGGTGTGAATTATCTCATGGGCCTGGATGATATTGTACATTATTTGTCTACCTTCCAGGAAGCCTTCCTGTTCTTGCGAGATCAGTGAAGGTAGGAGGGGTTTCAATCTATTTGCTATGACTTTGGAGATAATATTGTAGATCACGTTACAAAGTGCTATGGGTCTGTATCGGTCTGAGGTTTTGGATTCATTTTCTTTAGGGATTAGGGTGATCATGGTTGTGTGTAGTGCTTTAAGGATGGAGGCAGACCTTCTAGAGTCCTCTACTACATTATAGATGTCATATTTGAAAATTTCCTAGCTAGCTTTGAAGAACTCCACAGTGAAGCCATCTGAACCTGGTGCTTTCCCATTGGGCATTTCCTGGAGAGCTTGATCAACTTCTTCCGTGGCAATAGGTTTGTTCAGGAAGATGTTTTGTTCCTCAGTAACGAGGCGTGGAATATGCTGGGTTATTTTATGGATGGCCTCTGATCTATCTTGATGAGGTTCTTGGGCTATCCCATGGAAGTGTCTGACCAGAGCACTTTCGATCTCCTGATGTGACTTGCGCTCGATTCCATCCTGGTTCTTGATCATCAGTATTTTGTTATGGGATCTTCTGGACATGGTTATATTGTGGAAGAACTTGGTGTTCCGCTCTCCTTCCTTTAGCCATCGGATGTGGGACTTTTGACGCCAGAGTGTTTCCTCCCGTTGGCATCGCTCCTCCCATTCTTGTGTCATTTGGAGCTCTTCCTTTTTCTGGTCCTCCGTATAGCCTTCCCGTAATCAAGTTTCTTGGATTTTTTTCATTTTTTCTTCGATGTTGTTTTTCTCTGTGTTTATATTCCCAAAGATATCCCTGTTCCATTCCTTGAGTTTTTTTTCTGATGTATTTAAGTTTCTTGTGTAGTTTTAACATCCTAGTCCCTTTCTCTGGTTTCTCCTCCCGCCACCATTGTTTGATTTTTTCCTTGAAAGTTGGGTAATCAATCCATAATTTCTCGAATCTGAAGGGTCTATTCTTAGGTGTTGTTTGGAAGCCTACTTCTAATTGTACTGGCCAGTGATCAGATCCACCCCAGGGGAGGATGTTGCAGTCTAAGGTTAGCCCTTTCATGATGATTGACTTTGATATAAGGAATTGGTCAAGTCTTGTAGCTACCTGGAACCGGTTCATCCATTTATTGGTCTAGGTGAACTGACCATTCTTGGTTTGGAGGTCTACCATCTCCGCTCTGTCTATAAAATTTGAAAACTCCTCCGCATCCCAATCCAATCTTCTCGTACCACCCTTCTTTTCCGCAAGGGAGGTGATAATGTTGAAGTCCCCTGCCAGTATCCAGTGGAGGTTGGTGGCTCAACCTTTTATATCTTCTAGGTCTCAAATCATTCCTTTCTTTTCCTCTAGCCCGTGGGGCCCATACACATTTGTGCATAGAATCTCCTCAGTATTTCCTATGATTTGCATGCGTACCGTTAGGGTGTACATGGTTGCCTCGGTTGCTATTAAATTTAGGATTTGTGGGTTCCACAGAGTGAGTATGCCGCTTGAGCTTTGGTGGTCTTCGATGGCTACCATCTTCTACTTGCGCCTGTGTTGTTTATTGATTGCCTCCATTCTGTCTGTAGTACATTCCATCTCTTGAATAAAACAAAGATCGGGTTGCTCCTGCTTTAGTTTATTCCTAAGGATTCTTTGTTTTCTTGGGTTGTTTAGGCCTCTTATATTCCAAGTTATAACCTTCATTTTTAAACATGTGGAGGAGAGTGGGGGAAGAGTTTCTTGATCTTACCCGAGTTTATCAGTAGCACTCCTAGCTCTTGTAGTGCTACGTTGTTTGATTTCCTTCTTTTTTTCCTTCTCGTCTGTTTGGGTGATGGTTGTGATTGTCCCTCACCGACTTTCACTCCTAGGTGTCCTATCTCCCCATGTGTGCATTTTTTTCCTCTAGCTTTGGCTTCCTCCCGTAGGAGGAATAGGTATAAGATGCGGTCGAGTTGCTCCATTGGTACATTGTTGACTCCCCGCCTTTTCCATTGTTCTAATATGTGCAGAAGGTCTATCCCTTCCCTTTCCACCAAGTCTCTGAGATACGGGTCTTCTGTACCTACTTCGCTTGGGGTCATCTCTACATCCCCCTTTGCGTCTTGCATGGCAGTGTTTTCCTCTTTTGTTTCTCCATCCATCAGGGTTGCACAACTCCCCTGAGCTATTGTAATGTTTGGTTGTTGGGTGGGCTCTTTTGCTGCTTGGTCCTTGACTTTTGGATCTTTTGTCGAGTCCTTTTCTTCTGCTGTCCCTTTGTTTGTTTGGTCCCTTCCTTCCATCATATTCCAGGTCTCTTGGGTATTTCTTGCCAAGGTTTTATTTTTCTTTTTATTTTCTCTATTCCTGGGGTTCGAGGTTATAAACCCTTCCTTGTCTTGTTGTGTTTTGGGATTTACCGCTTCCTGCCTTTTGTTTAGAGGGCACTCTCTGATCAAGTGTCCATGCTCATGGCATCATCTGCATCTAAAGGGGATCTGTTCGTAATCTATGTTTTGGATCCATTCCTCATCCCTGAATTCCAGACTTAGGGCTTATGGGAGTGCTCTAGAAATGTCCATATCTATACAGATTTTTGCATATGATGTGTATCTTCCTTTTAGGGTGGGTTTTGAGGTCTCCACATATTTCCCCAATTTGTTTCCTATTGCTTCAAAGGTAGAGGGCAACCAGTAGTCTAGGGGTAGGGAATAAAGGCTCAGCCATACTGGTACCTTTTTGAACGTTTCTTTCTCTGGGGAAAAATTTTCTTTCCAGGGTTGCATTTAGAGTCTCGCTGAGGCGTGGAAGTATGGAACTCCCTCGAAGACTCTGTCCCTGTCTTCCAGTTTAAGAAATACTGCTGTGAAGAAACCCTTCGAGCTTAGCTGGAGTTCCACTTCTCTATTTTTCTTCCAGTGGTATTTAATCCAGTTGCGCAGAGTTCTTTTTGTGGGCCATAACCCCATGAATTTTCATATGAGCGCATGCATCTTCATTTGATCCCTGTAGAGTTGCGTTTGTGGGTCTTCCAGTACCACCTTCGGTATCAATGTTGTTTTGGGTTAATAAGGGTTGTGCTCCTCCGTCCCGTTAACCTTCCCGGTCTCGTGCTTTTCATTCCGAGTCTCCTTAGCGACTTCCTCCATGGTCTCATTTTTGTCCCGACTTCTTTATTGATGCTTCCCTAGGTCTGATCCCGAGGTTCCTATTGCTGGT